>JAMXBB010000002.1:107123337-107138995 GCA_024138015.1 Lumnitzera littorea | reverse complement strand
CTAATTAAGAGGGACTAAGCCCTTGAACCGATGGGTCTGAACTGCGTTTGACTCGACTTCAGTTCTAATCTTGATGCCTTGAAAACATGCTATTAAACTAAGTACTTTCTTCTTTTTCTTCTTCTTACTTTTTTTTTTTTTTTATATGTGTGGATGATGGAGAGGCTTCCGTTGTCTCTATACATTTCCCATGGGAATCTCTCTTTTGAGTGTAGAGCGAATTCATTTCCATGCCCATTGGGTACACTCAAATACCTCATAATTTTTACGTTAAGGGAAAAAAGGTATATGGCTTCTCTTGAAATATTTAGTAGAAGACCTCATCAAACTCTCCAGTGATCCATTTTCTCTTTTAAGTATGACTCTAAAAATTTAGTCCACTTGTAAATAATACACTTTGATTGATTTAATAGGTGTTTATCTTAAGGTTGTAATATAGGGTTGAAACAAATGGAATATTTGCATTTTGCTAATTTGAAATTATTGATTTCTCATTCCAAGTTTACAAGTCAAGAGCTAAGATAGTCTCATCCCAGTTTCATGGGTAAACTATTCTCTTAGAATAATTTAATTCCTTTAGGTATCTTATGATTATTGTAATTTTATTATACTAGACTAGATAAAACCTTTTGTACTCTGTTTATTTGCATAATTGGCCATGTTAATTGATAAAAGAGGTCCTACGGTATTGGACAAAAGTTCAAAAATTTATATCATATATTTAATAGTATAAAAATTTACTTCATATAATATAAAATAATATATTTTTAAAATTCCACCATATTCCTAAATCACGATATTGTAATTTATATTATAGATAATTAAATTTCTTCATATTTTAATTTTTCAATAATAAAAATTTAAATCCATTACTACATACATCATATATGGACCAGTATCTATATTTCCTATATTGTGTTGTCTAATTCTCTTCATGTTGTTCAGTTCTCTTTATATTGTACAGTTTTTACAATTACAATCAAACGTTTCCTTAATTGAAAAAAATGCTTTCTAGAGGGTGGTAATAAGGGTGGATGGAATCTTTCTATTTTGAGAGAAACTTTAGTTCAAGAAAGTTGATTTGTGCTTAAAAGGAGGCTTAAGAGTGATCATCTCACTTGCATCTTCTCTCCCTTTTTCTTTTTCTTCTCATTTTTTTTCCTAAACTTTCCTCTTCCTTTTTGTCACATTTTTGCTTTCTCATTTTTATATTTTCTTCTGTTTTTCTTTCTTTCTTTTTTTTCCAAAATGATCATCCTCTACCATCTTAAAGAATAAAGGCTCTTCTTTATCTCAAAAGAAAATACATCACTAGCACTCATTTATCGTAAAACTTGTTGTTGGACAAGAGCAAATCAATTTGTTTCTTTATCTTTTATATGATGACCATAACCTCTTGAATGCCCCATGTAGGGTAATCCTTGACAGGTTATAAATTCTAAGGATACGCTTCCTTGAAAAGGCCAAAATGGTCTACAAAGGATAAGGGTATGTAGGAAATCAAATGAATACTCAAAGTCATTCAAACCGTATATCACATGCAAAATAATTCTCCTCTAAGGATAAGTCTTATCCTTACTCCAATGCCTCTGAACACTTGGTGTTTGAGGATCAGTGTCTTGGATTTGATTTGCCTTTGATTATTCAAAATTTTTCAATTGAAGAGATACCACTCCTTAATTAGAAAATTTTGGAGCATGTGGTGCACTCATTTCTATTTTCACCCCTATTTGCCCCATACATGCTTGACAAGACCGATATCTTGTGATGAACCTCTTGGTCATATATTCCTCAACTTATTTTCAAAAGGTTACCTCAAGCCTCATGGATCAATCGAGCCATTTAAGATTATCTTTTTCGCTAAGAAATCCATCTTTTACTTTTAGATGCCATATTAACATTTTAAGAAATTTTTTTTCTATGGAATTGAACATTTTATCTTGAGTTACTTCACAAAAATTCCTCAACATTATTTTTTTTTTTTTATTTTTGTGAATCCCAATAACTACTTTTAACTAATCATAGACTAAAAAAAAAAAAAAGAGTTGGGGACATCCCTTATTAGGGGAATGTCCCTGCATGAACGGATGTCGATTATTGCATGAGGAACGCAAGGCAGTTTCTCCACGTCACGAAAGAGCCTAGTGTTAAAGCTGGTTTAATAACTCCCTTCGAAAATGATTAATGAAGGTTAGGTAATTGGTTTTGGACCATATTTATTTGCACATGTGACCCACCAACGGAAAAAAAAAACAAAAAAACAGAAACACGCAAAGAATATAATTAGTGTAAAGGGCAACTATGTCTCTATCATTATTAAAGTATAAGCTTAATAAGAGAATTGTCCTAAGAAATGGAAAAAGAAAAAGAAAAAAGAAAAAAAAAGCCACTAATGCTTCCAGCAAACACTTCTTTGGTTATCCTCTCTTCTTATGGAGCTCCTCTTCTTGCGTTCATTTTTCACCAATCATATCTATAGCCGGCTCTTCACAATTTCGAGAAGAATTGTTATGGACATTCGGCCCACTAGGCTCTATGAAATTTAGTTAAACAAACCTTGCATCGATCAGACTTGCATTTTGCTCTTCAACCTCCAGCAATTGTCTATGACGTGACCTTTGTAACCTACGTGTTACTTCATTGTGCTTTAGGATCAACGTTCCATGGCCTTTAACCCGGTTTAGGGACTTCAGAAGTCAGAATATTTGCTTCTCTTCGTTAGTAGAAGACTAGAGACATGGGAAGTATAGTTTCAATAAATTGTCTCTTTTGGGTTTTTGGTAAGGATATTCATGGTTTGGTTTAGGTGCCAAACCAAAACAGATCGCATTAAAAATTATTCGAATCAAAGCTTAATGAATCGAGCTACTTTTAATGATCATGGATTTATATCGAACTACTTTAAATGTACTTTAGCTTAATTCAAACCATTTTTAAAAAGAAATATTTCTTTTTCATATTACTAATAGTTATCGAAGCTTTTAGCTAATATTAATATTTAAATTAACGTACATTATGTAAAAGTTAATACTACGTAATATTATATCGCAGCAATATTACATCTTAGGTAATAGTGATAGCGTATAAGTAAGCCAGAGTTAAGAGTTAATGATGAAGGGAAAAAAAAATGGATTATAGAAACTAAGAATGAAATAAGTAAAAACAAAAAAGAAAACGTAAATGTGGCTCAATTGATATATTGCAATGGTTCAAAAATTAAAAAAATGCAGTTTATTTTCTAATTTTCAATAAAAAGCAATTTAATTCAAGTCAATTCTCTTAATCGTACCGCAAATCATTTGAAACTTCTTAGAATTGACAACAAATAGAACGAAAATATAAAAAAACTGTATTTTGTGGTTCAGTGTAGTTTAATCCTGCTTGCACAGTGCCGTTTGACAAATAGTACTGGTTTTTTGAGCTAATTTTTAGTAGTGTGATGTGATCTAAATTGAAGGATGATGGAATACCACGAGAATTAAATTTACGTTATGTTATGAAGTTAAAGTGTGTTGAAAAAAGTGCTATGAAGAGTGAGTATATTTAAGTTTATGTTAAAGCAAATTTGCTTAATAAAAAGGGGTACTAAGATTTAAAAGATAGTGAAGACCTTTATTGCATGCTCTGGAGTTTCCCTTGCCGAAAGTAACACGATGGAGAAAAATATCAAAAGCTTAGAGCATTCCTCTATAAATTCTGCAGAAGCGCCTAGAGCTAAAAGTTATGTATTTGTCGTCTTTTGGTTCTACATCATCCTAGAGGACTTTTCGATGTAATCTTTATATCGTCTCAATATTTTATAAGTCACTTAAAAACCTTAGGAGACGCATTAGGATTGTTTGTGATGGCATTGTAAATGCCTTAATTTATGTTGTATTGGATGATTAGAAGATTAATAATAATGACTTTATTTTACTAAAGATTGGAGAGAGAGAGAGTCCCTCTTGAGCAATCTTCAATATAAAACACTTTTCTTATCATCGTTTATCAGTACGGCGATTAATAAGTTCAATTTTTATTAATCTGACATCATCCGATGAATTATGGCGAATTGCCGAAGTTAATCTAGAGTTGTGGAGTCCTCGATCAACTTGTTCCTAAAACTATAGGGTTCTTATCCATTTAAGTTAGTTCCAAGGATCGTGATAAATCAACTAAATTGTTCTGACTTGTGGCACCGTCGAGTTATCAAACTAGAATATTTTGTTCCCAAGAACTCAAACCCCTTTCTTTCATTGCAAATGGATCCCGCTTCCATGTCTCCTTCGCATCATGGCCTGTATATGGTCAAACCGAGTATTACAGCATGACTCTCAGGATTTAGCGCATTTACAATTGCTTCTTTCCTCTCATTAAGAAGAGTTGTCCTCTTGTCAGTTTGGTTTAGGCAATGCCAAACTCGCCATCATTATGGCATCCTCGATTCTACTTTGAGCAATCACTACGTTTGCAAAGTTAACTGCTATGTGTCCCGTGAGATGGTTAAAATAGGGTTCGTTTAGGGTGTTAATGAACATGAAGGTCAATCCTTCTTTGATAGATACGGAGTTATATTTGGGAACGTAAGTTTGGGCGCATATATATATATATATAATTAGTTAAACCAATGACGATATGCAATAGGTGAGATTGATTAGACAACTTAAGTCCTATGCCACCCAACTTAAAGATTAAAGGAATAAATCAATCTGATTTCGAGTGTTCAAGAGGCAATTTTCATCAAGTTAGAACCTAAAGACACAATAGGAGATCAATAGCAAAAAGAGAATCGAATTAGAACACCTCAACCACATGCCCTGTTTTATCTTGTTCTATTTAAAGTTACTCTAGTTTCCCCTGCACTCTAAAAGCATATCTAGACTTTACAAACATAAATTACATTAAATAAGCTTCCCTACAGCTACTTATTTGCATACTTCCAATAAGAAATGCTCAAGATACGATCAAATCAAGTTAGGATAAGTTAAGATATGCTAAATCAACATAGCTGCAATAGTTAGACCCTATCAACTAAATTTCCCAAAGTTACTACAACCTCCAGAAATATTAAGCTTCCACTTTTCAAATCTTATCAACATCCTAAAGTTTATCACAGTCAAGTTTCATCTCAAAACTCAACCAATAAGCCCTTGGACAAACCCTTAGATGAGAACACCTCTACATTGTCCCTTGTTCATTTTTCATTATCTACTAAAATTTCAAAAAATTCTATGATTTGTACAAAACTCTAAAACAAAAATCCACCTCCTAAGTGTTAATAACACATTGGTTTTCCTTGTAAAATTTCATGTAAAACTCAACCATTAAAGGACAAACCCATACAAGAAAACAAACAAAATAATAGGTTGAGACCTAGCAACAAAAAGAAGATGTATTTGGGTAATATGATTAAGTCAAGGGATATTTTACTCACCAATATACACTTTGAATAAGAAGCAAATGATACAAGTATTGAAAAGAAAAAAATATGTACTTTCTAGAAGGATTGAATGAACAAAAGAATCATGGATACATATATTTAACAACCAAGCAGATTTGAAAGACAGAACATTCTTGATAATATTCTATTGGTATTATTATTTATTTTATTTGGTTAAGTTCAACTTTCTTAATGTATTTATCTAATTATTAATAGACAAAATGCTAGATGGTTTGATTAGATAAATAGGTAGTTACACTAGTAATTAGCATACTTAAAATATTAAGAGTGATTAAGACTCAAAACATTCTTCTAATGAGAATGTAGACTTAGTTAGTGGTCAAACCCCCCCTTAAGTACTAAGACAAGTCATAAAAGGTAATGAGAATTAAATTCTATTATCTCTGGTTAATACTTCCCTTTATAGCTCCATAATTTTATAATTATGAGATTAACTAAAACCAATTGCTTAAATATAGCACCATTGATCTTTATATAATTAACAATAAATATTCAGCATGCATTGATGCAAATTTTTAATATACTAGATAACATAAGTCACATGTGTGTGATTATATATATATATATATATATATATATTTGGTGTAGAAGTATTAATTAGAATTCTAGCTCCACCGAGTCACCAACCTATTAATGATTTTTTATTTAACCCTTCATAACTGGGGTGTGAGCATGTCTAGTAATAACTATTTTTAAAGGGAGAATTACAACGAAAAAGATTGACATTTAAGAGTAAGTTCAAATAATAAATCGATATTTCAAAAAATTTAGATAAGGAATCAACATTTGATACAATGGTTCAAATAGGGAATCAATATTTTGAAAAATTCAAATAAGTAATGAACATTTCACAAAATTGTTCAAATGATTTTATAGATTAGTTATTATAAATCCTTTATTTTAACCGTTTTGTGAATTGTTGATCTTTTATTTAAATTTTTTACAACGTTAATCCTTTATTTGAATTTATCCCTAAACGGTAATCTCTTCCATTTTAATTTTCCCTATTTTTAAATGTAATTTCATATTTATCCAATGTAACCTTTGATTAACATTTCTATATAGTTTCACCAACAATATATATTTAATTGTCATTACTAAAGTTTAAACACACTATTGACAATGGGTGAGCAGATAATCCTATGATATAGGCTACCTACTTAGAACTTATAGACCCTACTCAATCGAGTAGGTTCTAAGTGGATAAATACAACCACATAGTAAGTTTCATGTAGTAATTTTTCAAAACCTCCTCTTATAAGATAGAATATAAGTAAAAAGTTAGAGTATTCTATACTCACTTTAGAACTTGTAGTTTAAAATATGTAGGATATATGTTCTAAGATCTCCATCCTATAATAGTAATTAAATAAATTTAATAAATAAAGGATACCATCTCATTAAAATAAAGTAAAGCCTAATCCATCGAAATTCCTCAACTAAACACTTATTAGTCACTTCTCTTCCATCTTTCATCTTTAGTTTTACTCCATTACCATTTTCTTTTTACTTCTTCCTCATTTGCTAAATTCATCATCTAATAAAGTTCAAAAAAAGGAATCTAAGCTCTTTGTTTTTACTTCTAACGCCACCTACAAGCTATAACGTACATCCATTATTTGTTTTCTATAGTGGAATAATTTCTTTGTTTTATGTTTAACAAAAAAATTAATATTATTACTAAAACAAAATATGATTTTCTTAGAGCATAAGAAAATTATTTTACCAATATTAATGCATATATCTTAAGGAAGAAAAATATTTTAGTTTGAATTTATATTTTATTTTGTTTTTCATATTTTGTCTTCATTTTTCTACGGTTAATATTTAATCATATATTATCATCACATTCATAATTATTGAATTATATAATCTTGTAAATCTTTTATTTATATTTTAATAAACTTTATACATATCGCATTAAGTATGATGTTTATCGCTTCATTTTTTAAAACAATGTGTTTATTCCCTCAAATATCTCTGTAATGTGATTATTATAAAGCGAATATTTTATTTACACAAAGAATGTTTTTTATAATACTGCTATAAAAATTTATCCATAATAATAATTATAATTAAAAAACCATTTAAGGAAAAAAAAATTAGTCGGAAATAATTCTCAATGTTCTCTATTCATGAGTGTTGTTTGAAAGATCGGCTAAATTCAATAATTGCTTTTGAAAAGAAAAAAGGATCGAATTTATTTTTTATTTTGAAAAAATAGTCATATTGAAATTGATAAAGAAAATAAAAAAAAAATCTATAAGTTCTATAGAGCATTATATACCATGTACAATCTACAAAATATAGAGTATAAGGTAGTTTAAAGGTGTCACAAGACATTGTAAGTAGCAAAGTTTCAGAATCTGTACTTATATGGTAAGGTACGAATAGTGTCTATCCCTTGCCTACCTCGAATTCGCCCACCTCTAATTGACATGTTACATTTAAGGTTTTTAACTTCAATCAAGTTAGTTTTAATTCCATTTAGTTGCATTATAATATGAAACCTTTCATTTCCTTAATTATTACATAAAATCACTAGGAAATTAATATACGTACCAACTATAAGATGGAAATACCATTTTTACAAAGGAGAAACTTTATCTTGCTAAAATAATGCTTAATAAGAAGAACAAAAAAAAAAATACAGAAAATGTTCAAGAAAATAGAAATGTTGATAGAGCATGTTTTAGTGGGATAAATAATGAAAAATTCCATAGAAAGAGCAAACAAGAAAAAAGAAAAAGAAAGAAAGTACGGTCAGAGTAGTATTACCCTTATGATCTTATAATCCTTTAGATTTTAACTTAGGCTATCACCATTATTGATGAATGGATGTCCTATTGGATACATATTCCAATCTATAACACTTTCTTCACCGAGATTTCACAACATCTTTGTAGCACATTTTATTGAAGAAAAGCATATATTTTGATAGTGAATACTAGGGACATTAATTGAGACAGTATTCAAATCATTAATAGAAAAAATGTCTTATTGTTATTGCAATTATATTGAATTTTATTTATATAAAAGATCATGTTAATAATTTAACCTACAACAATTTTTAAAGCTTAACCAAATGAAAAAGTTCTTTTAAAAATGATTAATGGTAATCAATACACTTCACAAGAAGTAAAAATTAAAAAAAAAAAACTTTTTACCTGTTTTTATTATGCATACATATTAAATAAAATTTAATTATTAATTTATAAAAAAATTACATTAATATGTAAAACTTATACAAATTTTGTTTTTAATAAAAGTAGATTGAAAAATACTTTAACTGTATCTTAATATATAATAAGAGTTTTTTGCATGAGCATGTTTTGTATCTCAAAGAAGTGCCTAATGTTTTGTGAGTTGAGAAGCTCCATGGAACTTTATAAAAGTGCACTTTCTGTGAACCCAAAGTAATTCTATTGTAGGTGAGAAAGAGTTAGAGTGAATGACAAGAAGGTAAAAGCAACAGTCAATTGGCCAACCTCATAGAATATAGTTAAGATCAAAAGTTTTTATGATCTTGCAACTTCTTACAAATAATTAATTCACAACTTCAATACCATTATAGCTTCACTAACCGAGCTAATTAAGGAGGGAGAAGAATCTAGGTAGATAAACCAAGCTTAAAAGAGCTTTAAAGAGATCAAAGAGAAGCTAATCACTATCCCACTTTTAGCCTTGCCTAACTTTGAGAAAATGTTCAAACTTAAGTGCAATGTTTTTAAAGTAGAGATTGGAGCTATACTTAAGTAAGAACATCAACCAATAGCTTATTTCGGTGAGAAGTTAAGTGGCACTACCCTAAACCGTTTAATCTATGAGAAAAAGTTCTACTCCTTGATGCGTATGCTCATCATAGTAATGTTGTCTACTGCCTAAGTCTGTAATATACACTGTCCATGAATCCTTAAAGATACTTTAAGGACAACAAAAGTTATCACAATAACAAGCAAAGTGGTAAACCTTAAGCAAGGTCATAGAGTGTTAATAAGAGCAAGACATTAAGATTTGGTTAACTAAACTGGACTAAGTGTAAACTCGAAAAATTGTGCTTGATATTGCTAATGATATATCTTGCTCGTTGCATACATGGTATGGCATAAAAGAGAATGCGAGTCAATGTTACTAAAACAAAGGATTTTCTTTAATTTAGGAAATTGATGTTAAAAAGTTGAGCTATAAAGCATATAGAATCACATTTGCTCAAGCAATCCGACCACTCCTTCTGATATAATTAACTAGCACTAGGATTTAGGGCTTCTACTCCTAGTTGCTACTTACAACCATTTAGGTTTCTAAACTTTACATCCAAATAGCTAAGCATGTTGACTAACCGAAGTAAAATTGGGATACTAGGTACCAATACATGTTACATGCATAAACATAATATACATTTTCAACACAAAATAAGTCACCTTAGATTCATTCACTTTATGAATACATGTTAACCCGGTGAAATGTTAATTCACTAACTTGGTGGTATGTTAGTGTATAGCTCTAAAAATGTGAAATGTAAAGTTGTGGAACGATTCAGAAGTTTCGAATATAATTACAAGTTATAAAACTAAAGTTAGAAGCAATGGAAGCTTTGATAAACCCTTTTGTTTATTCAATTGTGAGTCATCTCAATTGATTCTTGACTGTACCTAATACCAATTTAGGATAAACAACCCTTTAAGAGTTACCTGTAAGTCATATCAAATAGTCCCTAAAATTCCAATTCGATCTAATCTTAATGCATCTAGGATCAAATTGTTCATATTCTTTATTATTTCATTGCAAATAAACAACACAAATAAAACACCAAAATAAAAAACCGCATTACCAACACAAATAAAGTTACTCAAATAGCTACAAGAAGTGGCTGCCTTTAGCAAAAGGCTTTTGGATGCAATGCCACAATCTCCATACCGCTAAACACCACTTGCATTAACGACTATAATCACTGCAAGAAATTATAAGAGATCTAGATTTCCATTACTGTTTTCCTATAAGAACCAACCTTAAAAGACCAAAACAATCCACTTTTAATCATTAGTGACTAGATATGAACAACATCTTATCTAATTAAACCAATAACCGTTCCTGGTTTAATTGAAGTAACAATTATAGAACAATGCACTCAACTCTTAAAAACAAGCTCTCCAGATGTATCTTCTAAGGAAATGTACCATAATGATAACCACCGCCACCACCAATCTTCAGTAATTAAAGAACAACCATCTAATGGAACAAAGAGACCAAGTATAAACTATAAAGAATAAATCTATCAGTACATGCTATCTTTATGATAAAATACGTCTTGTTCCATGGTTAGTCTAAAAGGATTCCATGCTTTTTTCCCACATAAATGAAAGGGGAAAAAAACTGTCGGTTGTTACTGGTAAAATGAAGGTTAAAATATGCAAGCTAATCGCATGAATACAAGAAAATAACCAAAAACAGATATTTCTGTGCATGCGACTACTTGAGGGCCACATAAAGAAATTACTTTCCTCTCAAAAGCTAATTTACTACAAGAAGACAGCCAAAAAAGCTGTGGCGCATTGCATCTGCATAATTTAGCAGGATATATGACAATTTGTTCCTCATGAGAAGTTGAAAAGATTCTCTTCTAAAACCTTTCAAAATGATAACATGGGTAAGAATTGCTTCAACGATTAATAGGAGTGTGCATGCGCTCAACTATCCTGTTCACAGCATCACGAGACATCACCAGCGTGTCATGCAGCAAGATACTATAAACATTTAGGCCCTGTCAAAACATTGAAGGGTAAGCACATGGATAAAAGCAAAGTTCCGGACCAGTAACATGATTAACAAACAGCAATTGAGGCTATTTCATTACAAAAGCATCCAGGTAGAAAGGAATTTCAACCCAATCAAAATAGAAAGAAGCATGACTTACTATGGAAGGAAGCACATTGGCATAGTGCAAATTTTGGGTAGCTAATTTAAGTTTTTCATTGATTGGTCCACCATCAACAAGCAAAACCTTCTTGGTATTTTCCATTTGCTTGACACAGTTTACAATGTTCTTGGTCTTGTGCGTAGGGATCTCCAGATCTTCAAATACAAGAAGCTGTATCCATGTGGAATTTTCAAAGCAAAAAGTCAAAAATATGATGTAAAAGGTCAACAATTTTCCAATTACAGAAAATCAATCAATATGTTTGTAGTTGTTGAAAATGTTAAAGATCTATGCAACAGTTTCAAGTGCGACATCCTGGAAATTAAGCTCATCATAATTGACCCTAGATTGAGATAGAGCATTGGAATCCATCCATTTATATTGGTTATATACAACTTATCCTTAAAACTACATGTCATGTGGAAAACAAACAATCTGATATAATTTGCACTCAAAGAAATTAATAACATCAGCCGATCAATAAACAAAACTCCTCCATTGACCAGACCCAATAACAAATTAGTGTCTCACAAGAAATTAATAATATTATTTTAAAATTTCAAAAAAAAAAAAAGGGATATGCAGGTTACATCTTTAGGAAATAGTAAAAATCTATGGTTCATTTTCTGTCTATGTATCTCCATTAAAGGTACCCAGATCACAAATTTTTTTACTTGCAATCAGGGTCCATCTTCTAATGGTTTGCTTGCACCGGAGTTGTTTCAAGTACACAGAACTAATTAATGTGAAGATTACAGGTTTCTTCAGATGGATGCAATTTGCTGAAACTATATTATCTCCAACTACTTGGAACAAATCTGGTCCCAACATTAGGGATGTAAATGAATTAAGCCAACTCACATCCTACTGGAACTATGCTCCATTTTCACTCGAATTCAATTTGACTACAATCCAGTTGAGCTGGTGCCCAAACTACACAAGTAGCTTATTGAACTGAGGTAGAGCTTCCACCTATTTGGCTCGATAAGCTTGTCAGCCTAATGGAGCTCAAATCAAAATCAAGCATGTGATTATGTTGACCTTAATTTAATTCAAGTTAAGAACATTATGTTGACCTTTGTTGAATTCGAGTAAAGATGAAACTTTAATAACTTGGACAAATATAAATTTTTCGAAATAATGGAGTTAAGCTTGAACTTGTTGAATAAACTTGAAATAGAGCTCATGCTCACAGATTTAAGTTGGATCAAGCTCGATACCATATAACTTGACCTGGTTTGTTTACACCCCTACCCTTGACACAAGAATGGTAAAAATTTATTAACATGGACACATGCACACACAAACTTCAAGCTTTTTATAATTCATCTTGACCAACTGGTTGGTTTGAATGTGTGCAAGTGCACACGCGTGCCCGAGTGTGAGTGTGCTATAGAGAGTGAGTAGAGTCAGAAGGATCATGCCTTTCCTTCCCCAGCACGTGCTGAAAGAGCAATCTTTAAACCAAGGCGCCGAACTTTCTTATTCAATTTGATAGCATGGCTTCGTGGCTTTGGTCCATGCATTGTAGCTCCACCCCTAAACTGTCATTGGCCACTTATTCTGTAAGGTTCATGTTTAAATCAGCACAATTGATAACCATGATGTAAGATAAACAGAATATACCTGAGGTCCACGCAATGTTCCATGCCGTGCTCGACCAGTACCCTTCTGTTGCCATGGTTTTCTTCCAGTTCCACTCACCTCACTGATGGTTTTTGTTGAATGTGTCCCCTGTGCATTGACCAAACTTGACTTAGTGACTGGATATCTATCAAATTAGTATCCACACATAACATATAACATGAAAGATCATAACAGTTATTTGGAACAAAGGGAAAAAACGACAAAATTTTACAAGCTTGGGAAATAAATTAGTATCCACACATAACAATATAACATGAAAGATCATAACAGTCATTTGGAACAAAGGGAAAAAGCGACAAAATTTTACAAGCTTGGGAAATCAAAACTACAGGACATAGATACCTGCTGTCGCTTTGCAAGCTGCCATCTTACTACACGGTGAACAATGTCCTTCCTTATAGGAACATCAAAAACATCTCCAGCCAACACCATGAAGCCTTTATTTTCATTGAGAAAGTTTGTAACAGGAATCACAAGGTCCTGACACATCCCTGAAATTACATAGCATGACTAAAATGTCATACAAAATCTTTACTACAGAAGGTCCATTCTCAAACTCTTCTCATGCAAATAAGGCAGCCTATCAATTTTAAAATACAGGAAATTTCAGGAAACTTCCAAATGACACTAAGAAAAACAAAACTTGTCTAATTTTACTTGATTTCTATATTTATGAGTAGCCCTCTCAACTCTTGGATGTAGAATTAACATTCTAGATAGAAAATAGAAAAAAAAGAATAGATCACTGAGAATGGTGACATCTAGATGTTCATCACACGCTCAAACATGCTGCGATGCTTTTCTTTCAACATGACACAGTTTGCAAAGGCACAAAATGGGAACAAGAGTATCCTTGTTAAAAATCCATGCAAAGTTCAGCATAAACTGAGGATCGAAAACAGACATAGGTGGCAACAAATTAAAGTTAATTGGGACAATACTATAGATAGCCTCACAAATTATTAGCTTTAACATGTACAAAGACACCTGATTAACGTAGGTTAGCATAGCAGTTAAAGACTAGAAGCTCTCGTGATACATCGTATGAGGTCCTTACTCATAAAGAAAAATTCTTAGGACTATATAGAAAGCAAGGTATATTTAACAAGTGCATGGTTGGTGCAAGCTATATTTAACGAGTGCACGGTTGGTACCCCCCCTACCCAACCCCAAAAGTAAGAAAGAAAGAAAGAAAAAGAAGAAGAAGAAGTGCACGTATGTTGTCAAATGGTTCACAAGCCCAAAGACAGACAATCTTTGTTCCAACAAGAAGAAGAAGAAGAACAATGCCTACTCAAGTTTTGTTTTGACTTATCAGCTGGGGTAAAAGAAACACAAGGTCAAGCTAGTAGAAAAGGACGGACTTCACTACATAATGAACCTTTAAAAATCAAGAACTTGCCAACAAGATTGCATAAATAAAATTGTTCATATTGTGACACTAAATCCACAGGAAACAACAATTGATACAAACAGAAGATACAGATGTCATCAGCAACCCACATTTTTGTGTATCAAGATTAGAATTTTCATTTTTCTTTTTCTTAGTTTGCCAATGGAGAAACTGTTAAATAAAAAGAAACAGATCATACCAATGTTTCTGTCCAGCAAAATTGCTTCTTTATTAGACAATAGATGTGGAGGGATCTCTGCTTCCCTAGAATTAGGTGTCAAAATAGTTGAGAATAATCTTCTGCAAGAAAGAAGAGAAGATAACCCCTACATAAATAACAAACATATAGAAGTCAATAAGGATAGCAAAAGATTCAACAGATACAAGATAAAAAAAATATAGTAAACCTCCATTGCATCAATCAATAAGCTATGAGAAACACCTAACCAAAAAATAAACTATAAGAAACATATGTCAGTTGAATAATGTTTTGAATTCCAATACAAATTACATTTTAACAAACAAAATCACAAGTAATGATATATCACATAACATCACAATAATTTTGACTAATTACAAGTCCACAGACCATGAAGACAGGACAAGAAATTCACAGACCATACTCAACAACAACAAGATACAATTTATCTCAGAAAAGTAGTATGATTGAGGGATTAAACTACAAAAGTTGTTAGAAGCTATACCCTTATCATGAGAATGTAGTATTTGCATGTAATGCCCCACAATCTCAACCCACTAGCTTTCAAGTAGTTTATATCCCTCATAGGATAATATGTTCTTATAGAATAGGTTAATGGGTATAAACAAAAACTATAATGTACTATACTAAATATTTGATAGTAATAATTTTATACTATAATCTTATTGTGGGTTTTGGTTGTTTAGGGCTGTTGGGGGGGGGGGGGGGGGGAGGGGGGGGGTTGGGGGGGGAACCCAATGGGATCAGTAAAATTAAGCTCATCAAAATCTAAGTATATCAACTAAAGCTTTACTCAAAACACCAAATATGTAAGGTCTCTAAAATTTATCGATCATAAATGCAATATTAAGTCAATCAACCCTACTTAGTAATATCTTACTATTTGAGCTAGTAACATTTGGAATCTAATGAACATTGGGTATGGCAACACTATAAATTTAGATAACTCGAGAATCTATCGTTGCAAACATTTTAATAAGTAAAAACATAAACAAAATTATACCTAGAGCCTTTGTCTTGGATTTTAGCACTAACAAAAAA
>JAMXBB010000002.1:106827228-107114526 GCA_024138015.1 Lumnitzera littorea | reverse complement strand
GAATCACTTTTGATCAGCCACACACAAACAACCGACACGCCGCTGCCACTCATTGATTGTGCAACGTCTACTGCTTCGCTACTCCTTGACTGAACACACAAGTCAGCTTGGAGATCCCTTGTGCGGTCATCCAGGTTTAGTTGCTCGCAATTGTGGTTCGTTGATGAAAAGTTAGATGATGATGAAATCCTTCAGCCGAACACCAAGTCAAGCAGAGGATGTTATGGGGTCTCTTTTGAAGGAATACCTTCAGATGGCACCTGAAAAAGAAGTTGAAAGTGTCCATGTCTGTCAATGCAACGGTACCAAAATTATTTCTGTTGAAAATAATGGTGATACCATGGATGAGGTGGATAACACTAAAAGCTACTTTGACCATAACCTTGAAAATAATCAAGGTGAATCCAATATCGAAGGGGTAAGATCAAGAATACAGGATCACGAGGGTTGCACTGTGGAAGCTGGAAAATCTCCAAAAAGATCATTTAAAAATGTTGTTGCCATTGTTGATCCTCCACGTGGTGGTCTCTATCCAACTGTTATAACAGTCTTGAGAACTCATTCACGTCTACGGAAACTTGTTTATATCTTGTGTAATCCTGAAAGCTTGGTGGCAAATGCGATTGAGTTGTGCACTCCATCTCCTGAGAATAATGACAAAAGGAAAAAAGATAATAGAGGATGGAGGATTATGAGCAACACATTCGCTCCATTGATTGAACTACCTAACGCCACCGAAGTTCCCTCGCAAGTCCTTCATGTCAATGAAGCTACGCAAAACGAAGTAGCAATCCGTACGTCTCTACGCCTGAATGCTTGAAGTCTTCACTGCCGACCGCAAGACCCCCCGACGATTGCAAATCACATCTCCACAGCTTGACGCATTTACGCCAATGCCTATCCCTCACACATCAACATAGGCACGCTAGATCCGAAGTCTAACTTTAGCATTTGACTAATGCCCAAAGCCCAACGGCAATCCAATTCGAAGCCGCAATCCAATTCAAATTCCAACAACAACCAAAAATCTTGAATACGTCCACGCTCCAATTTCTACAAGCCTCAAACACGAGCATGATACGCCGACAGACATAACCCAACAATTACACACAATTCAATTCGTACATGGAAACTCCAGACGAACACATCACACAGTGACGACACTTCATAAGTACGGAATCGGATCCTCATCGCAGCGCATAACTCCGACGACCTTGCTCCCTTTATCCTCACTTGACCGAAGGCACGCTGTAGCAGTACACGTCCACAACTGCAGCAGCTGTACGATTCAACTACACAGCCACCGACGCTGCTGCATTATGCTAGTCTATACCGTCCAACAGTTTAGGCCACACGAGGTTCGGCCAGCAACTCCAACACGTCCACTGTTGATATAGTTCACCCCCACTGACAATCAGTCGCACACTCCTCCTCACCAACGAACTCAATCCACTGCCGCATCCCAGTAGACTTAACCATGCATGAGTACTCCCATCGTCGCTTTACAAACATACGTGACCAGGTAAGTTCCATTGATGGTCAGTTTTTTTTTTTTCTTTTTTGTTTGCTTTGGTTTGATTATTATTATACTATTATCATGTTATTGGTTCATTAACAGTAAATATATGTTGTATATATGAATACCTTAGTTTAGGAAACTTTAGTATTAGTTTTTATATCAAGTTTATTGCCTGATGTTGTTCATAGCAAAAATAAGGGGTTGTTAAGATTAGTTTTATCTTGTTATCATCTATTAGTTCACGTAATATAATATATATATATATATATGTGTGTGTGTGTATGTGTGTGTGTGTGTGTGTTAGTTTAAGAGTTTTAGTATTAGTATAAGTGCATTATATAGGAATTAATAAGATTAGTTTTGCAGGGTTTCCTCGTATAGAAAACTATTTTATCCCTTTTTTGCTTAGGTATATTTTTAGCATTATGATTTTAGGATTTTCTCACTTAAAAATTTATTTTGGAAATAAAAATAATAAAAATCCCATTTTTTGAAATAGGACTTTTAGAGAGTTTTTATAAAATAAAATAGGAGACTTAGTGAATTAGGACTCTTTAGATTTTTTAAAAATAAACTAAATAAATTAAAAATGTAAACTCGATCGGTTTTCAAAAATTAAAATCAATCAACATACTAAGATTTTTTTTTTTAAAAAATACGATCATTTGATCCCAACTAACGAGTACGTAGGTACCTCCGAGACGACGATAAAATATGTAGAAACTTAGGTTCTTTTTTTTATTTATTTTTTAATTATTATAGTTTGAAAAATAATCCTAATTTCGGTAAATATATAGTGGTACCCATTAGAGTTTAATAGGTTAGCCCCCGAATTCAGAATCCTCTGGTTCTTCATTAAAATTGAAATAAAAAACCGGTAGTCAAATCGTAATCAATCAACTCAATTGATTACGGTTTCTTTTTCTTTTCTCGACTTCGGTCGGGTAGCAACTCCAAAAATTATTTTTAATAAAAAAACCGGAATTTCTTAATTTCTTTAGTCGATGATTAATATTAAATGGGTTAGGATTTAGTATTAATCAGAAATGTAGAATTTAATTTTAAATAAAAAACTGAAAAAACAGACTCGACAATAGGTATAAGTGATATATAAATTCCCATCATGTTTGGACTTATGGTAGTAATAGCAAGCAGTTTTTAAAAGGCATACCACTCATGTTTTACATGCTTTGACACAAATCCAAATATAATTGATAGAAACATACATATATACATACATGCATATATATACATATATATAGGGTTGAAATTTATTATATTATGTATTTAAGCTTAACTTATTGATCTAGACAACAGAACCTTGCGAATTAGCTCTAGGCTATATTCTCTCAAATCATGTTAGGATTGGCTACCATTATTGAAACACAATAGGATATGGCTTTGTCAGACCCTATCACTGTAGTGCAAGGATCATGCTACCCACTCAATTCAGTTAATCAACCTTCTTACTACTAGAAAGGGCACTCTTTAGGGATGAGGGAGGTCCTCTTGAAGTCGTACAATTGCAAACTATGTAAGAGACCATGAGGGTTGTGAATTAGTTCTTAGCCATGTTTTCAATTCATGCTAAAGTTAGTTGCTATTACTACCATGCAACAAAATATGGCTTCGCTAAGCCCTACTACTACAACGGAGTAAAGCACTACTTCCTTAAGTTCAATCGACCAATCTTCCTTCTACTAGAGATATCTTTCAAGGAAGAAGCAAGTAAATCCCACTTCTATCCCATTTGTTAAACTTATAATGTCTTCTTCTAAAACTTCCTTTGATACAAGGGAAGACTTGTATATGTACTTCAAATAAGAACGAGCTAAGTTAAATATAGAGTGTTGAATCCAAAGCTCTCACATCTTAAAGTATTTTCATATGAGGCCTTACTTAAAGACTTCAAGATGAAGAAGTCTTCCTTGCACTAAGCAATCCTTAAGCCTAAGCATTGCCTTATCATCTCGGCTTCTACACCTTAAGCCCAGGCAATGCCTCAGCATATCGACTTCTATGCCATAAGCCTAAACAATGCCCTAGCACATCAACATCACTTCCTTAAGCCCAAGTCATACCCTGGTATATCAGCTTCCTTACCTCAAGCTAAGCAACACCTTGGCCTTGCATCCATGCCTCAAGTCCAAGAAATGCCCTAACACATTAGCTTCTATGCCTTAAGGCCAAGCAATGCCTTAGCATCTCCAATTCTATGCCTTAAGATGAAGCAATGCTATGGTAAGTCAACTTTTAAGTTTCAAGCCTAAGTATTCCCTTGTATAGTTATAACACTCCAAGCCCAGGTGATACCCTGGTAAGCAGGCAACTTACATCATTGCTGCTTTAAAGTGCAGGATGCCTTTAATTAATTTCACCATAAGGTGACTTTTTTAATTGAGCTACCCTTAACCAAGCATTGTTGCTAACTGGTAAGATCATGGACTTCCAACTGCATGATGAAAAGATAAACTTATATAATGCAAACTAATAAGAGTATTGCTTCCGAAGCACATTACAAATCATTTCAACTAAGTAAGACAATTATAAGCAACCGAATAGTAGGAAATATCCAATTGACTAATGAAAGAGAATTCTTGATCTCAAGTAATAAATACCATTATCGCTTAAAAATTATGCTGTAAGTGAGAGCTTTTGTTTCAATGCGCGAGATAATTCTAAAGGCTCCTTAGATCATGAGAGTTTAAGCAGCTTCAAAATGTTGTAAGCTCAAAATTGCCATAGAAAACTCAATTATAGTATCTTAGCATCACTATTGCTAAGTAAAGGCATTATCCCCTAGGCATACAATGACTTGCACATGCTCAAATAACTCTTGCTACCAAGAGGCTCTCCAATGGCACCAAGAAATGGGTTAGCATAAAAAAATTCCTCAAAGCATGAAGTTCCCTTTAATGCGAAAACAACTACTCAAGTTGCTACCTCGTCTTAGTGAGACATGTTATTAACTAAAGGCTGAAGGATATTAATAGGGGCAATAAATTACTCAACTCTATATGCACTTAAGTAGAACAATATACCAACATGAGTATTAATCTCATACTCATCTCCTTGACTGACACATCAATGTCATCATCATCATTACTATTGTTATCTTCTAAATATATTGTAGATTCCTATAAGCCACAAACTCTAGATCACCATTGTTAGCCTCAAGAGGCATTCAGGTGCCCTTTGTATCAAATAGTGAAAGCAAGCTCCCTAAAATGTACCACAAAAGGAATTCGAACTCAAAGTCCCATAGACTCTCATAGTCCTTTACTAACATCCTCCATGCATGGACGATATGATCCGCTACTATATCATAGCTAGAGTATGAAAGGTTATGAGATGGTACCTGCAAGAACAAGAGAAAATACATAAGTTACCAATATAAGACTTGTACATATACATATGTGTACACAAGTAACGAATGAAGATACTTGCTCTTGTTCATAACCAAGGCTTAAGACCTAATACCTACCTCCCCTTCGATCTTCAAAACAATATGCAGGCCAATAAGGAAAAGAAGGCTTTATCTTCTTAGTAAAAGCTGCTCTCAACACCTAAGAATAACTGAAAGTCATGCCCCCTTATCATAAACCAAAGCGTTAATGATGTCAATCCGACTAGAGTTATGCAACTTCAAAAGTCTAACAACATCTTCCAATACTAAAGTTACTCTCTCCACAAAACAATAAACATCAGGTTTAAGTATCCATTAGGAGATGATGGTCTTCTTGCTTGTATATGGGAATTGTGACAAATAGTAGTAATGATGACATGAAGGATCCTAATCCCGCCATACTTCCATCTTACTTGTTGCAGGAACTGCAATTGAGTAGAAGTGGTAATGGCATGAAAGATCCTAACCTTCTTCAAGAACACCACATGTATAAGCTTCAGGATAAAGTACTCCAGCAAATAGCTCCATCTCAATGGCAACAAGTTCTTAAGAAAAGCAAATTGAGTATGTGAGGGAGTTAACTCTCCCCTCTCATTCTTGGAATGGAACAAGTCTTCTTCAATTGTGAGATAATTGTCTACTTAAAGATCTCCATAAACGAAGCTCTCAATGAGTAAGGCACGTTGGGGCTTATTGCTTACGAGGCTCGTTATGTGCAAGTCAGGTTACTCTCGAGGCTTATGGCACTCCAAGCCTACTCGTACAAAGCTTGCAATATGTAAGGCCTATTGAGCCTTCTTTGATAGTGATGATAGTGATCCTAGAGTCCCCTCAAGTTTCGTTGCGAGAGAGGCTCACTATGCACAAACTTTGCTATGATCGAAGCTTACTAGGGCATGTTATGCGAAATGCTCACTACTCTTGAAGCTTGCTAGGGATTGCGGCACTTAAGGCTATCTCATTTGAGGCTTGCTTCATGTAAAGCTTATCGCACTCAAGACCTACTATATATAAGGTTTATAGAAGGTAGTTCGCTATTAAGAAACCATTCGCCTTGCTTACTTTGACTCTTAAAGTGAACATTGAGATTGACGAAGGGTATTACTAAAACATCCTAGTCAAACTAAAAGTAATAATTAAATAATAAAATTTATATAGGTTATGTTGATAAAAACCACATCCTAGTAGGAAAATTTTCAATTTATAAATCTTCGAGTAATTTAAGGTTTATTTTGAATTTTATCTTATAAAAGATGTTTCTAAATTAAAGTTTCATTGATATTTTTTAGCAACTCTTATTTTGTGTAAGCATTGAATAAAATAATTTTATTTTACAAATAAAGTACATATTTTTATTAGTACCCTATATCTTTCTATATCTAAATCATTATCCTATTTTCTTAATATTCTTTATTCTTTTATTCTCATTCTAATTGTATTTTATTTTCCCAAATTTCCTTGAGCATACTTTAAATTCTAAAACACTCTAGAATGTCCTAAACCCTACCTTATCTTTTTTGCTTCACTCATTGCAATCTCTTTATTCCTTTCCTCCCTCTCGACTCACCTTTCTTTTTCTTTTTTTCCTTACTCTCATAGACATCTCTCTTTCTCACTCTCGCCATTCTCCACTGAACAAAGCCCTTAACCTCTCTTCTCTTTTCTCTCTTGCCCAATCCCTTTTCTTTTCTTTCTTAATACCGAACCCTACCTTCGTCTCTTCTCTCAATCTCTTGCTTTTCTTTACTCCCAACCTCTCTTCTCTCAATTTCTCTTCTCTATCATCTCCTTCTTTTCTCTTCTCCTACTTGCCACCTATCTGCATCGCTTGACCCACCCTCAATTCCCCAATATTCCTTTCATCCTTCACTTTTTTTTTCCTCCTCCCTCACTTTCTAAACACCAAACCTAACTCATTCTCAAACTGTCTCAATCTCTTTCGCCGTTTCATTTACTCTAGCCTAAATTCATGTTCTGAGCTTTATTTTTTTCAACAATCTTTAATTCATTTGTTAAAGACGAATTTCTGGCCACCACCATTTCAAGCAATTTTGGTAAAGTTATTATTCATTAATTATTTTGTATATTGCTAAGCAAAATGTAATTTTCATGTCATTTGTTTTCTAGTAAGTCTTTTATCCGATGACAATTTGATATTCATCCAATATTCTTGTCTCAGTTATTTATTCTACAAGTTGACTCAATCACATTTTCGATATTGTATACGTATTATGATTTTTTTGTATTTTCCTCTATTATTGTAAAAAGTAATTATTTTGCTAGTAAATAGATTTCTATTATAAATTGATTTATTTGCTATTTTGTACTATCATTTTATATAAAAGTTATTATTATAAATTATGCCACATTTTGAATTATTTTATATATATGTAATTATGGAGTTAAGTTGATATTTTTTGTTGTATATAGAGTTAGGTTGTTATTTTCTATTATATATGGAGTTACATTAATACTTGTATTACATATGCATGATTTCAATTATCGATTTGATTTACGATGATTCTATTCTCTTATGATTATGCCTTAAAATTATTATTGATGACATTATTATTTAATTATTTATATTATGTTTGTTATTATTATATAGTATATGATATTAATTGTAAAGTATGTCCGTTTCGGATTTCAATTACTAATATGCCTTTTTTTTATATATTTCTATAAACTCTAGTATTGTTTGATAAGATACGTATTTTTTTATTATATCGGTTAGTAAGTTATCTATTTTAGCACGCTCATTATATGTTTACCATATATTTTCCTTTTATATATTGTATCCTTACAATATGAGTAATTAAATAGTATTGTATATAAATAAGTTCACTTTTTACTATATCGTATTGTATATTTATACTATTTACAATTCTTATCTTTAATTAATGAATTGATTTGATTAATCTTACTCTAATATTTGAGTTAATAAGTTTACATATTAATAAGTAATAGATTAATAAATTCACAAGTAACTTTTAGATAGAATTAACTTATTGAGTATCTGAAGGTTAATGTATATGCTTGTTCTCAATTTCAAATAAATTTGTACTGATTATCAAGTTCCTTTCTTGTTAAGTGGTTTGAGCTGTTTCGTACGGGATTTATAGTTTTAGAGTTTCAATTGACTATCGTGAAGCTATGTTAGGAACATGATACTTATTAGAAGCTATCTTAGGTAAATGTGCTTATTTGTATGGTTGTGCTTGTTAGGATAAAAAGAATTTAACCGAACTAATTTATATTCTGCCTAAATGAATGGTTTGTTGTTTGTACTCGACCCTTTCGCTCTAGGGGCTTATAGTGGCAATTCGTTAGAGGAGCTACTACTAATCATAAACGAGGTTTTTCTGTGGACTTTCATATGAGACGATGCAATTAGAATTCTAAATTTTACGATCTCTAGACTCTAGGTATCAAGAAGTTAAAGGACCACTTATATTATATTCACCTATGTATGTAAACAAAAATTATGTGTGGCAGGGTTATGGATACCCCTTTGTTGACTGCTGACCTAATCTAAAGATATTTAAATTATTTTTTGCTATATTTTGTTACAATTGTATTATATACATGTGAATGTTTTAGGCTTAGCATCCATATATGTTTATATACCCATATTAGGCTTTAGCTTATTCTTCTATTTTTACAACTATAAGTTAATTTGACATATTGCTATTTGTGACAAGTATGGAAATGGATTTTTGGGTTGGAAAGAAAGATGAATAGTTTCGTATTATGTTGAAGAGATTGTCGAATTGTGGGATTGTGGTATTAAGTGGAACTGTTAACAAGTTTTGTTAATTTAAAATTAGAAATCTTTTATGTATAATTTGTGGTTGGAATGACTCACTTGTAAGTCATTTTTGAATTGTTATGATTAGAGAATTATTTTAATCAAGTGATTATGAAGATTGTAATTGGTTTTAGAGCCTTAACATGTTCCTGATCGATAAGAAGATGTGGTAGGTTATAGTACCCTTGGATTCTAGGGGCATTACAATTACTAATTATGAGACAATGCCTACAAGAATATAGAATAAAGTTAACAAGACAAGGAATACATGGTATTCATTATATATATATATATATATTTATCTTATTGATAGTCATTCAATATCATATAGTAGATGCCACTTTAGGAAAAAGGGATTCTAGATGAGTAGTGCTTTCATAATTCTTATGCATGGGCAAATGTAGGCTCATTAAAAGAAGGGGCTATACATTGTTAGAGTTGATTAAAGAGTAAGGGAAAGTAATTATGTTTAATGGTTTTAGTGAATCTTACTCCCTTAGTGCCATTGAAGGATCTTACATTAAAAATTTCTTTGGAGAACTTCGTTTGAAGCTTCTTTTAAAGGTTAGGGGATTAATTCCATGTGATAGGTTATTTAAAAAAAATATTAGGACCTCAATCATGATCTTACAAGGATTTGCTCCATTATGGGCATTTTTCTATATATGAAGCACATTTTGTGGAAGATAATTTTTCAAAAATAAATGGTTTGAAATTCATATACATGATGGAATTCGACTACGATAGGGTAGTGCCAACTCCAAAGCAATTGGGTCTCTTCAAAATTCAATTCCTTTTAGAACAAATATATGCATGGTACATGAAGTCACTAGCTTACTTTAGCAAATCCAAAATGGAAAATCAATTGAAATCTCTAATGAAGAGCTACCACACACTCACTCTAATTGGTCATTCACTTGAATAAAACGAAGAAAGAAAAGTAAGCTGTATAAAGATAGTCATTTATTAAAGAAGATTTATTTAATAATTTTGCTATGGGGGCAAATCAATCCAGTGATCTTAAGGTGACTTACACAATCAAATGCCATCACAAGCTTAGTTACTTTAATATATGATAAATGAATTTGTAGTGCTGGTGCTATGTTCATGTGCTTTAATCCATCAATAGAATGAAGTCTTTAGTTATGTGAGCACACTTGATAGCAAGACAACTCTTTATGATGTATGTGCACTAAGTAATTACCTATCTTTTATAACAAGCGAATAATGCTCAAAATACTTACACTCCATCTAAGAATTTCAGTTAAGGAGGCAAAATGTAAGGAACTGAAATTTATTATATTATCTATTTGAGCTTGACTTCCTAAGCTAGGTGGTAGTGCTTAAGAAGTCTAATCTATATTTTGTGATGATTTAAGGATAATTGGCTTGGTGGGTTCGGCATAGGGATCGTTGGACTTGTTTACCCTCCTCTAACTTTTCTTAAGCAAGCTTATGCACATTGAGAAAAGCTACTAGCCTTGGGCCTATTAGTAAACTTATTCAGGATAATTATGAATTGAGCAAGTTTCATCTCATTCGTTAATCATTGAGATGATCCAATTGATTCTATCATACCCAAGAGCCTATAAATACTTAGTCATTCCTCCTCATTTATGAACTTTTGGAGAGAGACTAGAGAAACAATATTTCACTATGAGAATTATACTCTCAAAGATCAAATAAGCAATTTAGGTAAATAATCAATCTTATTTACTCAAGTTATAAGTTTATCGTTTGTGTATTTGAGACATTGAAATTGCCTATTCTTTCTCTCTATCTCATTCTCTCCTAATGATCCCATCAAATTGTCATTCTTGCTTTACTTCTTTGGAGCCACATGTAGCGTATTACTCATGCAGCACACAGGTGACTACTCAAGTCGGACCCTCCTACATCTTATATTATTTAGTACATTAAATACCCACATCAATACATGCTCAATATTTGTTGTTATATATTAAGAGCAGTAATGCTATATTTATGAAATTGGTTTTAATATGAGGTAACAGAATTCAATTCTCATTGCTATTTTATGGCTTATCTTCATATTCAAATGAAGGTTTGACCCACCAATCAAGTCTAACTTTCTTAGAAGAATGTCTTGACTTTTAACCATTTTTAAAATCGTTGACTATGCTGATGTTAATGTAATACTTCACCTATTAATCTAATCTAACCATCTAACCCATTTTTTTTTATTAATAATTAGATAAATACATTCATTAACTACTTTGAAAAGTAGTGATTATTTGTGCCTAAAAGGTGATTTTGTCCATTTAAAGTTTGTGGTATAATTATTTATGGATGATTACAATCTTGTTTGTTAGATATTCTTAACAATTGTGATTTACAGATTTAATTATTCTAGATGGATAATATAGGAATCACTTTTAAGTGTTAGAAATTATAAATATCAAATATCCTATCAAAATGAATTAAGTGCTTTTAACCTATTACTTTATTCAATACAAAAGCAATTAAAATAACTTTAAGGGAAAAAAAAAAAAAGAATCTAGGTTGGTGAACTTAGCTTTGATCATTATTAATGAAGCCAAAATTCTAGGACACTACATCTCTTGAATTATAATATATATCTAAGAGTTAGTGTTAAGGTTTAAGCTTTCCAAAAAAGAGGTAAGATTTCTAAATGGTGGATGAATTGGTCTAGTAAAAGAAGAGGAAGGCAATTTTGATTTTACCTTAACTATTGATTTCTCTTTATTTTCTCAAATTAAATTCTCAATCTTATCAATTTGCATTCTAAGAGTATATAATGTTTGATTTATATAATTATTTTATGTGTTTAGACTATTGAAGTATTTATTTTCTCCATTTGTTAATTTAAAAGGTAAAACTTTAGTATTTTCATCTTGTATTTTTATTGCAAGCTCTTACAATCAAGGATAATTATTTAAGATTGTTCCATTGTGAATTTCCTATTTTTAGGTTAGCTTATTCAAAAGGTTTACATAACTTGTTCACTAGCCAACATAATATTTTGTAAACCATTTGAAGAAGGGTTTCTTTTCTATTGATATATTTTGCGTATAATCATACCCATAAGGTTCTAGTGATATAGGTTTCTTCTTTAGTATAACATAAAACATATGCTTTTCTCATGAACTTATTTTCTTCAAAATAAGAATTATGTTTTAGAAATTCTTTGTCAATAATAAAGGGTTCTTTTGAAGACATCGCATAAAGTTCATTAATTTAAGATTGTATTGGAGAGTTAGGTTGATAAGTTAGCCCAAATATAGGTGAATAAAAATTAACCCCTCTAAGTCTAATGTTTTCTAGATTAGTTTGCCTTTCTTTAGTTTCTTCTCTTCTAAACAAGAGGGGATTATTTCCTAAATTTAATTTCTTCAAATCAAAGCTTCCATTTATGTAGGGAGCTAAAGGCCTCCTCTTAATATTTCTAGGAAAGGTTATCTTAAGACTCTCATCATCATATCTTAAAACTAAAGAAGGTATAACACTGATACTTATTGTGAGACCATATGGTAACATGTTTTACATAAATTGTGGGAAGTTGTAGTACTAGTTTATAAAGCAATGGTTGTAAACATCTTGTCAACACAAGCTTGAAATTTTTGGGCCAAGTGGTTGAAATTGGCTAATTAGTGTTTGTTGGCTTGGCTATTCAATGTTTTTGGCTTGGGATGTTATAAATAGTATCAGAGTTAACCCCTTATTAGTAGGTGAACGATTCGAGTCTTGCTTTGATTTAGATAAGAGGTCTAAAGAAGGTAGAGAGTGTCATCAGGTTGGTGGCTCCTAACATGTTCCTAGGATGACCTATAAGTAGTAGGTTACCTAAATCGTATACTAAAAAGGGAGAAGATCTAAGCCTAATTGTGAGGTCTCACGATGAGAATGTTGCATGTTTAAGTACGAAAGATTATAAGACCCCATGGTTAAGTGTTCTACATAAATTGTGAGAGGTTGCGGTACTAGTTTGTAAATCAATGGTTGTAAACACCTTGTTAATACAAGGTTGAAACTTTTGGGCCAAGTGGTTGAAATTAGCTTATTAGCGTTTGTTGACTTGGCTATTCACTATTTTTAACCTGAAGCATTACACTTATCTTAGGTAGTAAAACCTTTATCTAAAATTCAATTTTTAGGTATAGTTATGTCATCCCATTTCAAAACTTTGGTCTAAAAACTTGAAAAATCTCTTTTATTTGCTTCTAAAAGATGGGTTTCTTTTTTTTTTTTTTTTGTGAGAGAGATTTTCATAGATTTTGGATTAATATTACTATTTATGCACTTATGAATGATCAAAGCTTAAATAAAATTTTTGTTTTGAGATTGTATATAAAAGAGCAAACTATCTAATACGTCATTGAAACCAATGGTAGAATTAGGAAAACAATTTGTAAAAGGCCCTTTTATGTAAGTTTGCTTGGAACATAAATAGAGCTGTTTGATCAAAGCTAGTGTTTCTAGCATATCTTAACCATATTAATATGGGGTGATTTATTCTTGACCTATGTAAAGGTTTAACTATTGGTTGTACTAATCCTATATGTATAAATTTACATATATAGAGAAAATGTGATATAAACCAAACTAGAGAAAACTATGCCTAAAAATGTAATCTATAAATACCATAAAAAAACCTCTTTAACCTATGTTAATATTGTAAGATCAACACTACCAAAAAAACCAATTTACCATTTTGAACCCATGTCTAGTAAACTCCCCCCACATAAGTACTTTCCTTGTTCCAAACTACATTTATGTCAAAAAATATTACCAAACCCCCTTGCTCAAAATTTAATTCCAATTGAGAAAGAATATTCAAAAACTTTTCTAAGAAATCCCCCTTAGAAATCATCACTAAATCTTTCCAAAAGACTTCCAATTTTTGCCAATAAACCCAAGAAAAAATAAGATATTCTATGAATTTATTTTGGTTGACACAGGTAATATTGAAGCTACTTATAGTGAAAAAGGAGCATTCTCTTGATCAAAATGCAAAGTTAAAAAGTTTAATTCTATTGAAAAATGGAATGACACTCGTAGACTCTGGATAATCATTATCAAAGATTTATACTTAATGTCGCGCCCTGAACAGAAGAAGTCGTAATAATTCCGCTGTGTAAACCAACCTAAGATAGAAGCTGACTTTACAACTATTAGCATAGATACAGTCTATACAAGATGTATATGATTTAACTAGCTTGAAGCATTTGGCCTGACACTTGTCAATAATCAAACATGTACTATACCTTTTCAAAATAGACGTTCAAGACAACCTGTTGTCCTATAATATAATAATGCTTATATAAGCATTTCTACATATAGAGTAATAATTTACACTAAAAGTTTATGAAAGCCATAGGTCTTGAAGTCTATTTACAATTAGATAAGAAACTAATGGGTGCCCTAAGAATTCCCAATTAGTTTCTTCAAAATAAAAAGAAAAGTCAAAAGCACAGATTTAGTAAATTCTCATTTCCTCACTTTCCCAGCTAATTGCGTACTAACCCGGGGATGGTGATAACTATACATCTTAAACTTTCATTCGTTACTTATAAAAGAGTTTATAAGGATGTAAGCACAATTAGCTCAATAAATGGGATGAAGATAGAAGAGTACCAAATAATCACAAACAAGGTTGTTAATTATAATGAAATGCAATGCAATTAATCACTTGAAATATTGCACAATATTATCTGATCTATGATGAGGTTAAAGAAATTACATCCGCTCAAACCCGGATTGAAGAGTTTACTGCAACCTAAATCAAGTCAAATCCAAGCTTGTGTAATGGAAAATATCCTCCTCTCGTGACTACCTTTTAACTATTACCCCCACCCTTGCCACAATCTCTTTGTCTGTTAGTTAGTTTGATTAAGGATGGAGAAAAGACCATTTCAAGTATTTTCATTGAAGGGAGTCATATGTAACACTCCTAATTGTTCCTTTAATCGGTTGTTATGCATGTTCAATTATATTTGTGGTTAGATCACTATTAGTTCCATTTAGGAATGGCCAAACAAACTCGCACAAAACATTACTATGAAATCATGCAGAGCAGTACACCAAGAAGTTCAACCCTTGTCACAAACAAAATACTAATCACACACCTAGCATGTATACAAATAACTAATTTACAACCATAAGCAAAATACTCTTAATCCTCTAAATACTCTGATATAATATTATTACAAGCAGTAAAGCCACAATCCTAACTTACTTGTATTGACGCTCACTACAGTACACTTGTACTATTGACATTCTGCTCATTGAGAGACCTTATATATATACAAAAACCCAAATTTAGTTTTTGTAAGAGTTACGAAAATATTAATGTTTTATCTACTCTTTATTTCATCATAATGTTATATACATAAATATATATATAAAGTATATTATTATTCTTATACGATGGAATATAGTTTCATTTAAATATGTATTTATTATAGTTTTATTATATAAGTTATATTAAGTTAGTGAGCTTTAATAATATACATAGTTATATTATTATTTATAATATATCATTTTGATCGTGCCAAAAATATATTTTTAATTAGTTAAGTTGCATTTCAATTATGATATGGTTATCATGGTACGTAAATTTTCATAATATTATAGAAATACTATTTTATTACTTATGATTATCCAATTTTAATAAAAGTAATATCAATGGGTTCATATAAACTCAACGATACGAAATACGAGTTATATCTCAAGAGATGACTTAAGGTATTTTTAGTTTTTAATATACAATTATGCCCCTATAACAAGAATTATCATATCATGTTCATATTATATGAATATGTTATATTTTATATAATTTCCTAGTATAGCTTAGTAATATATGTAATATATAGCCTTATCACGTGTATATCATAGCCTACGTCATGTAATTATTACAAAATATGATGAAAACTCATCTTAACCCGATCTGATCAATATAGATATGTATAGGTTTCGTTCAAATATTTATTATAATTTAGCTTAATATTGCTAAAAAATGTTCTGGTTAGTAAATTAAGTTATTTAATTATGAAATTCATAATAAATAGGTAGAATCACCAATTAATTCCATGAAAATTTCTATAGATTCATAAAAGTATATAAAATTTAGTCAACAAGTGGTTTCATGCTATCAGGTTTATTGCCTATATATGTAAAATTACATTTTTGCCCATAATTTGCGATTAATTAAGAAAATAACATAGTTTTTACACCAAATTAATTCTAACCTATCTTGACATCATTATAAACATCCAAAATTAATTGTATCCCAATTTCATCAATTATTTCTCCAAAAATCAATTTATTTAAAAAATTATCCTATTTTTAGGGTAAAAAAATTCACTAAACCCATATGAAATCAAAATTGAGCTACATAGCAATTAACTAAATATAATATGTATTTTATAGAAAAATTTTGAGCTCAAAATAACATCATTTAATATATTTATTTTAGATTTAAAAATTCAGATGAATAGTGAATTTAGTAAGTAAGTATATAAAACATTCATAATTTCACGAAAATAAAATTATAGCATGAAAGTATATCTAAACTAACTAAGGAATAATTTTTTTTTTATAATTTTCTAAATTGGTTTGGAATTTTTAGAAAATATAAGAAAAATAGGGTAAAAATAAAAACCAACCATTCGTTAGAGCTTTGGTGGTCATTGGTCGGTAAGGGGTTATCAAAAGGCCTTAGTGCAAGGTAGACTGGTGGTAGCCAATAGGGTTCGCTGTCAGGTGGCCATTAGGGTTAGGAATTAAGGTAGGTTGGTAGGTTCCCCAATTTTCTTCTTATTTTTCCAAAATTTTCTATTTTTTTTTCAAAAATTTTCTTATATTGTCCTAGATTCCAAAATGCTAAATGAAGAGTATCTAAAGTTAAACGCAATTTATAGGAGTTTTTATCGGCCAAAAAGCAATTTCCCATATTTATTTATTTTTTCTTTTTAAGTTAGTAGGAGGTAGCTAAATCTCAAGAATTAATCCTTTCGAGTCAGCTTTTCTTAGGTCTTCTTTATTGCTACGGTTGATCTAGATTTTCCAAGTGGTTTTCCTTGCCAACTGGATAAGGTTTAAGTGGTTTTTAAGTTATTTATTGATATTATATATATATATATTATATTATATTAATGTTTAGTATATTTACTAATATACATTGCTAATATACGTGTATATATCCTATGTATGGGTACATGTAATGTGTAATTATACCCATATAATTATGTTTCATTTGCGTCTTTCATTTTTTCAAAATATATTTTCTATTTTATTTTGCGAATTTATCACTTATTTCATATATTTTTAGATTTTTAGGTTAATTTACTAGTATAATTATTATATATACCGAGTATATTCATAAAAAATATATATATTCATATAATATATTATGCTATATTTTTCCATTTTATAGCCTATATAACTTATTTCTAAAGCCTTGTCGTTTTTTAAGCTTGGTTTTAAAAGTTTCGACTAGTTTTATTCTATATTAAATAATTACACTTCTAAGATTAAAATTAGGGTTTTAGGTCATTATTTTTAACATCTAATTGCATCGGGTCACTTCAATAAATTTTTCTAACCTAGTTGTAGTGATTAGGCTCAATTGAATAAGTTTTCCCAAAGGCCTTATCTCTAGGTACAGTTGTTCTGAATACAATTTTAGGGATTGACACCTAAATCCTATAGTTATTATAATTATATTAAAGCATGGAAAGTGATTTTCTTAGTCCAGCTTTAACACCATTCATGGTATATTTAATTCCATAAACAAATCGATAAAAATCTGCATTCTTAGTTTGTTCCATGGTTTGATTATTATGGAGTATCAAAAAAAATATTCCTACAAGAATTGTATGTTGGATATGAACTATTGAACACATATACTAATGAACTAACTTATATCAAACTATCTAGTTTAATTCACTTAAAAAATCTTAACATAGTACCAAATTTTTTATTCTTCAATTTTTTCTATTTCCTGTTGCCATTAATTCACTCCCAAGATCTCAATGCACCACTAATGCACTAATAGAATCTCATAATTGAACAACTACATTGGTTGGTTTTGTTCAATAATTCACTCCAAAGATTTTGTATTCACCTACTAGTTTGATTCACTCATATTGGATCCTTTGATAATATGCTTTGATGATAAAAAATACTAATATAAGTGTTAAGTGTTGTTAAAGAACAAAACAGGAACTTAAAAGCAAAGATAGAAGTGAGGCTGAAAAGTACAAAGATTGAAGATAGAGAACTTAGAAGCATAGTTAGAATCTATAATTCTTAAGTGAAAAGTTAATTTAGTTAAGTCGAGACAAAAAGTTACAAGCAAACTTAGAAGTATCACTAGACATTTCTAAAGTCTAAAGAAACGAGTGACTGAATAGACTTAGAAGCAAACTTAGAAAGAATTCCAATTAGAACAAAATCTGATGAAGAGCTTAAAGACTTAGAAGCATACTTAAAAGCAATCCTGAGAAGTTCAAAAGTTGTTTAGAAGTGAATAAGCAAACTTAGAAGCATTTTCATCAAACATAAAAGTTGTTCAAAGGTATTTAGGAGACCTAAGAACTGACCTAGAAGCAATGTAGAGAAACATGTTTTTATCTAACTTTGTTTTACAAGTCAAGGCCTAGCTCCACTAAGTCAAGTATATTTGGAAAATGCATTTGATATGTTTTACTATTTAAGGAGTATTGTTTTCCAATCTTTCTATTGAAATTCAAGCACGTAAATATGCAAATGAAGTTTGAATTATTAAAAAGATATGGCTTATTTTTGCGATGCATGAAGACATTATTTTTATTGTTCTTGTCTAAGTTAGAGAATCAAAGTCTATTTTTGAATCTCGAATTTTGTGGAAACATACTAGCAACCAACCTGATATTTTGAAGATAACAAATTATCTAACATTCATATTATTTAAGTTTGAAAAGAGATAAGGATCATCTAACAAGTGAAAGATTTACTAACCATTACACTTGAATTTTAAAAACGACAAGAATTCATGCAAAAGATAAATAAGAAAACCCAATATCTATAGTAAGTAACCAAAAATAGTCTTCCTAAGCTAACTTAATATTTTATAAATTGTTTTACAAATTATGTGTGCAAAAATTTTAGACACTATAGTTGTTTCCCATCAAAACTTATTTGAATTGTTTTAAGAGTTATGATTGAGATAGAGCAGACCATAGAAATTTTGTTTAGCTAGAGACAAGCTTTAAGGTAGAGTTGTGTTAATTATAGCCTTGTAGTTGTACTCTTCATTAATTATTGAAAATAGCAGAATGATCAGTGTGAAAGACTGAACCCTTAACAAGTAGAGATGGAAGAGAGGACTGACTCATAAGGAGAAACCTCTATAAATCTCCTGCCTGATCTTCTTGAACCCTCTCTCTTTTGTTTGTTTGTTTGATTTTCAGTTTGCATATATTAGGTTTAAACTTTAAGCCATTACATAAGTAATTAAAAGGGGTTGTTTTATTTTCAAAGAGTTTTAAAAAATTGTTAAGCAATCAATTCACCTCCTTGTTGATTACTTGTAAGGGACCAACAACTCTTAAACACTTAAATTTTTTATCATTTATAGATCTCAATTTTTTGTTGCTTGTTAAAAAATAAAAACAAAAAAACTAAGTGTGAAATTAGAAAAAAAGAAAGAAAAAATTATTCTTGTTAGTTAGTAAAGTTCTTATACTAGTGGTCATATGATCTTGTTGGATTAGTAAATCTATATAAATAATATGCATAGGTAATCGTACTTAAGAATGAAGGGTGATTATAATTTTTTTTATATAAATCCATGTGATAAAATAAGTTTTCACTAGATTGTGGATTAATTTAATCAAAAATTGATTTAACCAAACCTTATTCAAATTACCACTCTTTCTCCTAGCTTCTTCTTTAATATATTATGATATGATGATTTGGATTTTTAATAGAATATAGTGCAGGTTATATGTTAAGTTTAAATTATATCTTTAGGCTATGGCCATTTGGATAATCCGATGTTAAGAGAGCTTTCAAGGGGAGAGACAAATTTATTACCACTACATGTGACCTTAAATCAATAAAAGCATACCTCTCAAAAGTTTGTAGGAATAATGCTAAAAGTAAAGAGTAAGATCAACTTTTATTAGAAAAAGTTAGATTCAAGTAAATTTGGTAGGTACATTAGATCTATAGAAGGAAAATGTTAAAATTAGCTCAAAATTATCAAATGAAAATAGCATCCAAAATGCTACTATAAAAAGACCTATATGGATAGAATGTACATAATTGCTATAAAATAGATTTGTAACAATCTTAGTATAGGTACTTTAACATTAGAGAGAGAGAGAGAGAGAGAGACTTTGTTCAAAAGTACATTTTGTTCCAAAGGAAAATTTGTTCAAAATTAGACTAGAAAAATTTACTTGGTGTAATAGAAGAAGTGGCTTTAGAAGGGTTAAGGAGAAGTTAGATAAGGCGGCGGTGCATTCTTACTGGACTAATGCTTTTATGGCATGTTTGGTAATTGTTATGCTAGCTATAGGATCAAACCATTTGACTTTGTGCATTATTCTTGATGATGTTGGTTGTAAGAGCCCAAAAACATTTAGGTTTGATTAAAGATAGGTGAAATACGAGGGATGTAAAGAAACAGTTAAAGAAGTTTGGGAGAAAAAAATGGAAGTATTAACTAATGTTGTTTGACGAGGATGCTACAGAGTTGTAGAAGGAGTCTGATAGCTTAGAGTAAGTCCACCTTTCCTAATCATGAGAAGGAATTGGATAAGCTGTATTGTATATTAGATGAAATTCAAAGTATGCCAGTAGACTGCCATGATGAAGATAAAGAAGAGAAAGTGTTGAATGATACCGAAGAGGCGTTGGACTAAGAAGAATTATTTTGGAAGCAAAAATGACTAATAGATTGCTTAAATCAAGGAGATCCTAACACTAAATTTTTTCATTAGACAACTCTTAATAAAAGGATTAGAAGCAAAATAAGTAGGGTCCAAAATAGTCATGAAAGATGGATGGAGAATGAAACAGAGATTGAAGAGGAATTCTTAACTTTTTTCCAAAGTTATACACAATCGAACCAATTTGGGATGAAGGTGATATTTTACAATCAATACCACAGGTCATGACCACTTACATAAATAGAAAGAGGCATTGGTTAGAAGTTTAAAGGAGGAAGAGGTCAAAAGAGCTACTTTTTAGTTAGGGGTAAGCAAAGCACTGGGGTTAGATGGCTTTACTGGATCTATTTACCAAGTGCATTAGGATGTGATAAGTTCCTCCATATATGAAACTATGAACCATTTCTTCCAAATAGGTATACTCCCTCCTTTTAATGATACCTATCTTATTTTGATGCCTAAGAGTAGCAAACTTGAATCTATTAAAGACTTTAGACCCATTAACTTATGCAAATTCTACTTTAAGATCGTTTTCAAAGTTTTAGCCAAGCTTGTCAAACCCTTTTTTAACTCCTTCGTTAGCTCGTTTCAAAGTGCTTTTATCTCTAACCATTTAATCCAGGACAATATTGTGATTGCTTATGAGGTTTTCCACTTGTTGAAAATTAAAAAAAAAAAGGAAAAAGAGGAAAAAAAAGTTTCATACCTTAAAGATTAACACATTGAAAGCTTAAGATAGGGTGAATTAGAATTTTCTTAAAACATTTTTAAACTGAATGGGTTTTGATCTTAAGTAGATAAATTGGGTTACGACTTGCATCACATCGGTGTCATATAACTTGGCTTTAAATGCTTGAAAAGTTAGGAAATTTTTTCCTTATAGAGGAATCCAGTAAGGAGATCCTTTATCTCCATATTTGTTCTTATCTGTATCAGATGTTTTGTTTAGATTACTAATGGGAGCTATAGATAATAGTACTTTGAAGGGGATTAAACTTAAGCAAAATTTATCGAAATTGACTCATTTATTTTTCGCTGATGATTCCTTGTTTTTATAGAGGTTAACATTAGCAATGTGACTACGTTAAAAGATATGTTGATAGGCTTTTGTAGGGTTTTAGGCCAGGCAATTAATTCCCAAAGTCAAACGTTTATTTCTATCAAAATATGAAAGAAGATGAGAAGTGAAATTTATATGGTACTTTGGGTATCAACTCCTCTGATAATTGGGAAAAATTTGGTAGGGAGGTGATAGCAAGTAAAAAAAATATATATATATATATATATATCCATTAGAAGAGTTGGAATGCTTTGCAAATGCCAAAGAGTGAAGGGGCTATTGTTTTCAAGGACCTTCAGAAATTCAATTATGCTCTTCTAGCAAAGTTAACATGGAGAATCATTTACAATCTAGAAGCTTTATGAGTTTGTGTACTTAAAAGCCTCTACTTTTCAAGATGTGATTTCCTAGAAGCCAAGCATGGAAGCATACCCTCATAGATCTAGCATAGAGTAATGTAGTTAGGAGAGATGTTATTAAAAAAGGACAACTTTTGTAGATTGGAGATGGTAAGATGTTTTTTTCAATCCATGGATCCTTTTAGGTACTTCTAATCTGTTAATTATAATCAAATATGTCATGTGCCTATTGACCTCAAAGTGTAGGAGTTATTTAAGCAAAATAAGCGAAGGTGGAATCATGATAAAATCTAGGCTTTGTTTGGTGAAGAGATGTTGGAGCATATTTATAGGATCCCTTTGGTGAATGATGAGGCGATTGATAAGTTTGTCTAGCAACATACTAGTAATGGTGACTATTTAGTAAGAGTGACTATTTAGTAAGGAGTAGATATAAACTGTTGAATAAATTACACCTAGCTTCTAATCAACAAGGTCCTTCGTAGTTAATGAGGCATTGTGCAAAACAATATGGTCTTTGGATTGTATGCTTAAAAATAAAACATTTTCTATGGAGGAGTTGTAACAATGCTTTAGGTACCAACCTTAAACTCTCTAAAAGAAGATCTTTACAAAGTCCCATGTGTAACTTTTGTCACTTGGAGGAAACTATTGAGCATGCTCTTCTACTTTGTATGTGGACTAAAGTGGTATGGTTTTAAGTGTTGGGTTTGTGCATTGACAATATGTCTGTAAGAAGATTTGAATAATGGTTTTGTTAAGTGAGTGTCGATATTAAGAGTTGGGCTGGCTTCTTAAAGGACATCATGTCCACTATTTGTGTGTGTATGTGTAAAATATTTAGAAAAGTAGATGTAAGTAGGCGTTTAACAATAAAACACATGATCTCTTCTCTACTGTTACATATATTAAAACACACTTTAATGAACTTGAAGCCTCTAAACAGGGATTATGGAAGGCAACAATAAAAAGCAACCATGAAAAGGAATATAGATGGAAGCCTCCAACAATTGATATCATAAAAATAAACATTAATGGTGCCTACAATAGCTCTTTGAACATGGGACGCACGGGAGTCATTGTACATGATAGTAGTGGATCTTTTCTTGCAAGTATGAGTTTGGAAACAAAACTGGCTAAAGTGGAGATTATTGAAGCTTATGTAGCTCTTGAAGATTTGTTCATGGCTAAAAGGATGGGTTGGAAGAAGATTGTGATTGAATTAGACTTGGCAGTCATTTTTTTGGTGTTGAAAGGAAATACCAGCGATGGGATGTAGCACCTTTAATTGTAGATTTTTAATGCTTGCTCTTCTTTTAAGTATCTTACTGTTAGTTTGATTTGTAGAAAGGCCAATCTATCTGCTGATTGGGCTATGTCTTAAAGGAAAAAGGGGATGTGTGTTAGCTATTTAGGACATAATCCCCCATCCTCTTTGCATTTTTTGTGGTTATTAGACTCTATTTCCTATTCTTTGATAGACCTCAGAAAGAACCCTTTTTGCATTTGTTAATAAATAAAAAGTTTTGTTTCTTGCCCCTCCCCCAAAACCTAACCTTTGCCCCCTTACCCCAAAAAAAAAAAAAGTACAATAGAAAAAGAGAGGTAAATTTACTATGAGAAAAAAAATAAACAATAAGTCTTGTTAAGAGAAAACTCAAGCATATTAAATATATTAAAGAAGAAAGAAATAATAAAAGAATTGAAGATTGAGATAAAAATAAATTCAAGAAAAGGTAAAATCTCTCCAAGAAAATTTTGAAAAAGAGATATGTTTAACTTTATGTAATGCTCTTTAGGATAGGAAAAAAAAAAGAAGAAATAAAATAGAACTTCCATATGAAGAGGATTAACGAAGATAAAATTCCCATCAAAGCTAGACCCATTCAAATGAGTTAGGATCTATTAGAGTTTTGCAAAATGGAAATAGAAGACTTATTAAATAAAAAGTTGGTTAGAAAGTCAAATCACCCTAATCATGTGCAACATGTTCAAACTCAACTTAGAATTAGAATGAGGTGTATCTAGAATAGTTATAAATTATAAACATTTAAATGTGGTGCATGCAGTGAGATTTACTTAATATAGTTAGAGCAAAAGTATTTTTAGAATTTAATATAAAATTGGGATTTTGGCAAATACAAATAATAGAAAAAAGATAGATATATAACTATATTTATTGTACCATTTAGACATTATTAGTGGAATGTTATGATATATGGACTTAAAAATGCACCAAAGATCAAGATATCATGAACAAAATATTTAACATTTTTCATAACCCAACTTGATTTGAGAAAAGGAACTTTATTTTTTACTTGCAATTGATTGTTTTAGTTTCTCATCATTTTTTAGAGTAGGTTTAGTCGATTTTGAAAGATTATCAACTTTCGCTTTTAAAGCATTAACTTCTTGTTTTACATGGAAGTTTTCAATTTTAAAAACTTTTTACGATTTTTAAAAAAGTCATTTTTATCAAGTAAAATAAGATCTATTTTTGGATTGGTTAGATTTGGGGGAAAAAAGATAGATTGAAAAATGGAGTGGAACCATTTAAAAAAACAACAAATTATTATCTTAGTTATGATTTAAAATTACTTTGTTGTAATATAATACAAAAAATATATTTTATGCTTATTGAAATGTAAATGTATTTAATATTAATTCAATTATGTTGGTTTTATAAATAAAATTAGCTATTAAAACACATAGAAATCATTAGTTGCATAAATATTTAGTTCAATAAGCTCATTTAGAATACATATCTATATTATATTAAAGAAATTGAGTACTTGTCAAGTGAGACTATAGTAAAACCTTTATAAATTAATAACATTAGGATCATGAAATTTAATTAATTTAAAGAGTTATTAATTAATTGATAAATTAATAGTTTATCAATTTAAAGATTGCTTTAATTACTCGAAAGGAAGCATTATAGTAGCAACTGTTACGCCCCGAAGTCGCGAAGTCGCGAAGTCGCAACAGTCCCGCCGTGTAAACCATTCTATGATAGTAACTGGCCTCACAATACCTACCATAGAGATAATCTACGCAAGGCGTCAACAACTCCTCGCTTTGAAGTAAACAGTTCGATTAATGATTATACAACAATTATGATAATTATCACAAAGTTTTATAAAACATAGATAATTATAAATATGTCCATAGAGCTTCCCAGGAAGTTTTATACAATAACTATAGTTTACTAATTTACAGAATAACTAACAGTCTTCAACCTTTAACTACAAGGTCAGTCTAGTTACACATTTGCTAAATAACTTGATCCTCACACCCCTGGCTTCAAAAGGACTAACCTTTGGATAATTGTAGGGCGGTATAGTACTTGAAGAGATTACAAATCAGAACCTGCAAAAGGATCTATAAGGGTATGAGCAACTACAGCTTAGTAAGTTGAATTGGAGACTCCCGAATGCATACAAGCACAAACAAGGTTAACAAACAATTATTTTCATGCAATGCAACAATCAAGTGTCATCACACAACGTAGTCCGGTCCGTTGTGAAATCAGAGAAATTTCACCCGCTCCAATCCGGGTTGAGGAGTTCCATGTTATGCAGCAGCTTACAACCAAACCTAGGCTTGTGCAATGGAGACCTCGCTCCTCCCGCGACTACCTTCGAACCATTGACTTCACCCCCGCTGCGACCTCCTCTCCTGTCACTTAATTCGACTGAGGATGAAGAAGGGACCATTTTGCAATCCTGCGCTATCCCTTTCGAAAGGGTCGGTATTTGGTTGGAGAGTTCTATGATCCCCTAACGGGTTGCAATGCATGACATTTTCGGTTATTAAGGTCGACTAAGATTAAATTTCGGTTAGGGTGTTCAACAAGTTCATACTAATTCAATCAGTCACAAAATCATTCACAGTACAAATTCCAGCACGAATTCAGATACATCAAGCACATGCGCAAACTATTTACAATCACAATCATATACAAGCCTAAGTCTCCGAGTACTACAAAACTAGTACTCTATTACAATAAGCAATAACCCAACTTACCTGAATTTGCTCAATCGCTCGATCCTCTAGTTGCGAGTTGATTTGTTTCTGGGTGTCCTATAATACAAATAGGTTCTTTTAGTACTTATATTTTATGGATTCTTATTCTAATTTATAATGTAACTCATTTTCCTCATGTATACCTACAACGTATTAATAATTCTTTGTATTCTATTTCGGGGTTCGGCTCCTAAACTAGATTCTAGTTTTAATTCCTAAATCGTAATTAGGCTCGAATCCCAATGTGACATTAATCACCTTATGCTCGGGTATTCAAATATCCTATTGGGTCGTAATTTTGGTATTCTAAACTATTCGGTACACGCTAACCCTAATTGAGGTATCAGATTTATTCCCGATGTGTAAAAATTTTACATTTTGAGATATTTACTTAAAATTAAATATTATTTCAGATTTATTATTTTTCTGTTTTCAATTATAATATTATCTAAATAGCTTTATTTTTTTAGATTTATTAATTTACATTTTCACATATTCCTAATTTCTTATATTCTTTACCTAATTTTCCTAATTAATCATACTTAATACCTAAAGGCTAGGATTAGGGTTCCACTGCAAAGATTAACTTCCTTAAATATCTAATTAAGATCCAAATCAGTAATTAACATCCTAATCACCTAATTAATCCTAAATCACCTAATTTTACCATCATTTTAGGGCTAAAAATTAACTTAAAATTTTCAAAAATTAATTTAAAAAAAATGGCTTCATAGTACTGTTCTACATCATATGAGAATCCTACAGAAAAATGTTGAGTCCCAAACTACATCCTTAAGCCTATTTAATTTCCGGTTTACTCATGCTCGGTTTTGAACAATTTGTTAGGGACCCTATATTTCCAGACATAATTAAACTAAATCAATATTTTTCCCTAAATCTACATACAATAAAACCTTAGAATAACAAGTTTCATAATTTTATGGGCAAAATAACTAATTTTACAAAATTATACAAAAATCGGGGTGAATAAATGACTAACCGGTTCGAAGCTTTCTGGCCGTCCAAACCCGGTCCAAGGTTGTCGACTGGTCCAAGCGCTGGTTCTAGTGTAGGGTGGTGGTGGTAGTTCGGTCCTAGGTGATGGTGGGTGGTGGTTTTAGTTCACCTTGCTAATCTGCACAGTTTTCTTTTTTTTTTTTTTTATTTTCTGGAATTTCTCTCGATTTTTCTTGTGTTTCGATTTTTCTCAGATCACAAACTAGCCAAATGACTTCTGAGAATTTTTTCCTTATTTATAGACAAATGTAGTAATTAATGTGCATTAATTTGATGGGATTTTGCCCCATTTCCTTGATTTTTAGCTTTTTGTTTGTCAAATTCTTATTGGTTATTTTTTTCTTTTCAGTCCACGACCTGATCTTGTTGCAGTTATCCTCTTCTGATTTTTTTATAATTATTTTGTATTTTTCTTTAATTATTTACTTAGTTTTCGGCCAATTTTAGTAATTACGCGTATTTTTATCTACACGTAAATACATGTAGGGTACACGTGAACATTCCTAAATATTATTTTGATCATTCTAAAATTTTTAGTATACATATAATCTATCTCTACTAATTTATTAGTTATTATATTACACTTTTTACCTTTTCGGTAATTAGCAGTTATTATGTTTAAAATTTGAAAATTTTATAGTTTCCTATTTTACTACTTATTTTCTTAAATTTAAGTTTACAGGGTCATTTTTACTGGTATTTTGTTAAATAGTTTATAATTTGGGTTTGATCGGATCCTTTAATCGATTGCCCTAAACTTTGGGTTTTAAGCTCAAACCTATGGTTACTTGGTTTGGCTTTAAAGCTTACAGCAACAACTCTTCATAATTTTTTGTTGCAATTCAAGAATATGACACCAGAAATTTTGAATGCAAGGAGAAAAATTAGAGATGAAATCTATTTAAATTTAAATTAAAAAAATAACTATATATTCATATTTTACTAAATTATCCTAGTTGTGTTTGTAATTTAGAAAATTATTAATTTAAGATATTAATGGGACCATAGATTTATAAAAGGTTTTCCTGAATATTCTTATCTTATTAATTTATTGAAATTATTAATTTTGTATATTGGTCAAAGTTGGGACTTAAAAAAATAAATATTTTAGAGATATTATTAATTTATTGAGTTCTAATATATGGATGTTTAACTATATTGTGTACTTACATTTTCTTAGATAATAGATTATGGTTCTATAATAGAATCAAATTGAATTTTTGTGATTTAGGAAAGTTCCTACATCCAATCGTGCGGTTTAATTTAGTGTAATTAAAAAAAAATGCAATTCATAATTAGGTTCTTTCACACTGAAAATGGAAGTAAGCCTACTTCCATAATTAGTGCAATTCATATTATGTGTGTGTGTGTGTGTGTTTTTTTTTAATATCTTTGGTAATAAGCCTACTATTTAAATTATTTTTCAAAGATGAATTGCAAATATGTTGCTTTATGTTGTTTTATGTGTGTTTAGATACCTATTTTAGAATTAAGAATTTAAATCCTCAAATATTTTAAAAGATGTACTTTTAGACTTTTTTTTTTTTTTTGGAGAAAAAAGGGTAGTTTGTAAATTGTATGTGTATGTGTATGTGTATGTGTGTGTGTGTGTTTTCTTTTTTTTTTTTTGCATTTGGGAAATGTTTCAATTTTTCTTTTCAAACAAAAATCACTTCATAATATTGAAAAAACAACATCAAGTTACGGAGATCCTTGGGGGATTACAATCCCCAATACACATACTCAAACCCTTTTTACCTAAAGAGGCTACCTAATCAGCACATAAATTAGCCTTACGGTTTATCAAAACAAACTAACATGGCTCAAAAGAGTCTTTCAATTCATTAATATCAGCAACAACATGTGAAATGCTCCATCTAGTCTCCTTACACAGCACACATCGCTCAACAATGGAAGAGTTGGATTCTATTATCACTTTCCTCCATCTCCTTCTCCTAGCCATCATGAGAGCTTCTCGAATAGCTCAAGCTTCTACGTAAAGGGGGTTTGTAATCCCAATTGAATCGTAGGCCGCTCTAAGAAAGGTTCCCTCATTATCGCAACAAACAATCCCATACCTTACTATATCTTTCTTTGTACTACATGCCCCGTCACAATTCAACTTAACATACCACAAAGGAGGAGGCGTCCACATGGCTTGATCCGATTGACATGTTTTAGCCAATAACTCATGAGATTTAGCAGGAGAACCAGAATGCTGCACACCCACATCAATTTTATGCATTTGCCAAAATTCCAACAAAGCGGATTTTATGGTTACTATCAAGTGCTCGAGGGTTGGCAGCTTATGATTAAAAATGTAATCACATCTATGCTTCCATATATGCCACAAGTAGGTACAAATTTCTCTAATCCTCATATTACACTAATTCTTTATACCATTCCAACTCCAAGATACTGATTTCAACCATCTATCCGCCGTGATGATATTATCTATGTCGATTGGAGCACCAAACAAATCCATTCATATTGGCTTGGTCCAACCACAACACAATTGAATATGCTCAATAGTTTCTTCTTGGCTATAAAAGGCACAACATGCTGAACATCTAATATGCTGCCTCTAAAGGTTTCTAAACGAAGTTAGAGAGTTAGCAAAAAGGCACTACATGAAGTGTTTAACTTTTAGCATACATCTCGCATTCCAAATCATACTTTGAAGAGTAACATCAATAATAAGGAAGCATGAAGGCTTATCTACATTATGCAGAGTTGAAGAACTCAATGCTGCATGGTAGGTCGACTTAACTAAGAATGCTCCATTATGCTCCTTAAAGGTATTCACAATGCCACCTTTGCTAAGTCTTGCGAAAACAACTCCTTTATAATGTCTTTATTCTAGAATCTAATGTGGCGCTCACTATTGAACACAATTAATTGGTTAACAATAGTATATCTCTCATCTCTTACATTTGTAAATCTTTCAATAGTTTTTCCATCTTATCTCACTATTTGTAGATGAGACCATATATTAACATTTTCTTCCCCTCCAATTTGCCAACAATAATGTTTGTTGATCACGTCTTGCCCAACTAGAATACTCCTCCATATCTTAGAGGCTCTTCCACCTATTCTTGCTGTCATAAAATCCTTGTTGGGGAAGTAATACCTTTTAGCACCTGTACCAACAATTGATTAGGGCAATTCAGTAGTCTTTAAGCTAGCTTACCTAGTATGGCAGCATTAAACACTTCAAGATCATGAAAACCTTCCCCCCTTCCCGATCCTTAGCCAGGTACATTCTTCTCCAACTATGCCAGTGGATCCCCTTTCTATCATCTTCTCCTCCCTACCAAAAATTGCTGAGCGTAGATTCCACTTCTTTACACCATCGTCTTGGAAACTTAAATACGGCTATAGAAAAAGTGGGAACTGCCATAGCCATAGACTTAAGAAGAATCTCATTACTTGCTTGTGACAAAAGAGCCCCCTTCCATCCTTGAATTTTCAAACCAATCTTCTCCTTTACATATGCTAATGCAGCAACTTTTAAGCAACCTTAAACAGTTGGAATGCCAAGATAATCCCGGTTGTATTTCGGAAAGGAATGCTAAGCAAGCAACGGATTCTTTCTTTGACATCTTGAGGTACATTTTTGTTGAATTCGATGATCGATTTTTGAAAGTAGATGGCCTGATTTGAAATATTACAATATACTTCCAAAATATTCTTAAGATTTGTGATGTTAGAGTAATCAACCTTCATAAAAAATAGTGAATCATCTACCAAAGAAGGTGGGCAAGTTTTGGACAAGAATTACGAATTTTAATCCCTTGAATTTGACTTGAAGCCTTTGCTTTAATTAGTAAATGTGATAATACGTTAGCGACAAAGAGGAAAAGATATGGCGATAGTAGATCGCCTTGTCTTATTCCTCGAGTGGGAATGATACGACCAGCCCTTTTTCTATTCAACATAAGATTGTAGAATACTGTAGAGATGTTGATTCTAATCCAATTTATCAATTTTTCATGAAATCCAAATTTGCTAAGAATCTACTCAAGGAAATGCCACTTCACTTTATCATAAGCCTTCATCAAATCTATTTTAATCACACAAATGTATTTTTTCGTCTTATTTTTTAGTTTGAACTCATGAAAAACCTCATGTGATACTGCTATATTATCCCCGGTTTGTGATGAAAGCATTTTGATGAGGGGAGATTAAAGTATTAAGAAATGGTTTTAACCTATGCACAAGAACCTTACAAAAGATTTTAAGACTATGATTGCAAAGACTTATAGATTAAACTGACCCAATTCTTAAGGATTTTTAACTTTGAGGATCAAAACCAGATCAATTTCATTTAAGAGTGGAGGGATTGTACTTGAGTTCATAATATTCGCTTTGGACATTTTTCAATCGTTTCTGGAAGTAATTAACAAAAAAATTGCATGCGAACATGCTACTCATAACTGCATATTCATCGTGCTATTTCGTGGTCAAAACAAAGTAACATGGAAAGGTAGCACAAAACATAGAGTGACCACTTGTTGACTAAGCCTTGGAGGTTGCTCTCCATACCCTGCACCGCCATGTCTTCAATCTAACAAAACATTGCAGGAAACAATGATGCACGAAGAAGTGTAAATGTAATGCATAATGAGCAGAAAGTGAGATCCAATGAAATTGCACGGTGGACAAGCGATTTATAAATCACATGATCGAGGTGTAATGTCTTGTGTCGCAATTTCGATAAGGAAATAGGCAAAGCAAAATCTATTATTTTGCAAAAACATTTCGTAAAGAAGTTTAGTTGATCCTTATTTTAAAAAATAGTTTGCCCAATATTTTTCTTCTCCTTTCTTATTCTGATATTTGATGAAATAATGAAATAAATACTGAAGTTAAATACATGCTCAACATAATGGTTTACTGTTTATGTAGAGTTTAAAAATAACTTTTCCTTTTAGGATTTAGGATTAAAAAGTCAATTTTGAAAATGGGCCAAGTAAACATAAAATAATTTTTAATTTTTTAAAGGATTTTTTTAATTATTATTATTATTATTATTTTAAAAATATACCGATGTCCATACATTTCTCCCCCTCATTATTTTTTTGAGAAGATTCATTAATAGTTTATCTTGCTCATATGTACACAGTACATATGTAGTAATCTTATTTAAATAATTATCAACTATGCTGTTACATGTTAAGATATTAACAGCTTACACGGGTATACGCATTTGTACTTTTTCCTGTTTTTCAAAACAAAAAGGAAAAAAACAAAAATCCTGGTCATGCGAAAAGCATAACTTTTGAGGAGCTTCATCATCGAAGATCAGTGTGCACCGCAGCACTTTCATCCTGGTTGCATCAGTTCGCTTGTCTTCTCCTTCTCCGTCATCCGCTATGGCAATGGAAGTTTATTATTTAACTGCTTCTTATTCTTCTTCTTCTTCTTCCAAGGCCTTCTCTCGCTTCTCTTCCACAGGTTGTCTCTCTCTCTCTCTCCCAAAAAGTTATAGGAAATTCGTACTTTACTTCTCGCGTCGTGTGCCGATCACTTGAAACGGCAATTCAGAGCAATTGAATATACTGTGGATGAATTGGGAAAAAAATTGATGATATTTCATGAAGCTCTTAATATGAATTATGCGGAAGTTCATATTTGCATCAACTTGTAGCTCGCTTTTTCCTTGTCCGATTGTTTCATTCTGAATTGCTTGACCATTTCGTGATTTTGGTACTAAAATTTGTGAATAATTTCTTGTCAGCATGATAATATGGTGCACCTAGCTGATTTACAAATCTATGTTTTAACTATAGGATTACAATCTAATATTATATTTTTGCTAACATTATGGTTCTGTCGGCATATTGAAGGTGATTATCAGCATTTATAAATTGATGTATTCATTAATTATTGGCTCTGTGTACCATATCATGGTGCTTATATGGAATTCTAGGACTATCCAATTTGCAGCTTGTCTCCCTAAACTTTCAGGACTGTATACTTCACCTTAACTCTCGATATTGAGATTTGAGACTGCCAACAGCCTCTAGAGGCTATATTTTCAGATGCTTTAGTGGTGGTTCAGGATGCAATTAGGGAATTATGCTGTCTAATTTCCTTTATTGAGAGTTAAAAGGGAAAGTGCCCAAACAGGAAATCTGATCGTGTTTTTGCATGTTTTTTTTTTTTTGGATATTTTACACAATTCATGTAAAGCTCCTTGTTGATATAACCTAACTTCAAGTACAAGTTCACTATTGCATAGAAAGGATTAAGCACCATTCATTTCTAAAGTTTGACTTTGTTTTTCTTTATTTGTATGCAAACTTCTGTGTTGAAATCAATCCATCTGCAGATTCGTTACTACATCAAAGGAGTAAATCATGGGTAAACCCACATTTGCCCATTTCTTCTACTAGGACGGCTCTTCGACTTTCACATGGCCTCACTGGAGCCATAGTTCAAAAGCATTGTCCTTTGAAGGTTTCAATCAATCTTTCACTGGCAAATTTTCTTAATTTTCAGCAGATCTATCTCAAACAGTATACTTGGTTTGACATCATGCGATTGTTTTATTTTTTTCTTCTGATAAATAGGTCTTGTGCAGTCAGAAGAAAGACGTCTGCGTTGTTGAGGCAAGGTATCTTGTTGTTCTAGTGAAAGCCATGATAAGCTTTCTCAAAAATCTGATAGGATGTGTAGTTCCCTTGTTCTTGCAAATTTTATTCTTTAAAAAGCTTGTGCCATCAGTACTCTGATCATTAACTTCGGCATTTCATTTATAAATTTAATAGAAGTGGCCAGAATTTTTACAAAGTTCTAATCTTCAACTAAATCATTGAAATGCAGTTGCTTCCTCAACTTACTAAAATTTGTAGCCAAACATGTTCCATCCCATGCTTGAAGTTAAAACTAGCAAAATGAATCATACAGTTAGACCTGAATGCTATAACCCTATTAATTGTTTGGGTTAGTGCTGGACTAGGCATCTTTTTGCTGAGGTTAAGTCTAATGATTGCAACATTGTTCTTTTGCCATGACATCACGTTTCAATCTTGTTGTAATGCTTATTGTGTGATTCTAGATGGAGTTGGATATTTATCCTTAGAAAAGGGGGAAAAGAATAATTCTAGTTGGAACCTCCAATTAACTTGTCTAGAAACTTTTAATAGTGAACTCCTGTTCTTTTATATTGATATTCCAACACTCCTCTCTTGAATGGCATGAGAATTGACTTAAGCCATGCATAGTGATGTCAAACTTGAACCCGGATCCTCTACTTTGACATCTTATAATATATTGGATCAAACGATTCATCTAAAAGCTTAAATTGGTAATTACAGATGTGGTTTTTTTAGTCACAATTCAACACTCATTATCATTGGTTATTAACCAAAGTAATTGAAAGAAAATCTTGACTGGTTTGGCTTGCTTGCCGAGCTTCCAACAGTTTCTATAATTGGAGCAAACTTCAAAATAATTTGTAAGTTGTGTTACTCTTATTCTAGGCTATCATATATGAATGTAATACAAATGAATTGCTTTCATGCACAAAATTCCTATTTTTATCGATTGCTCTAAAATAGTCTAGAATCCCCCTAACTGTTAATTATATGAGTGACTGCTTTTAAAAGTGGATAAAAGCTAACACCTTTTAACTATTCACCTATATTTAAATACTTGTTAGTAGTGAAAGTACATAGTTAACTTCAGTTCACTATGAAGGTTCTTTAACTGAACCACTTCAAGCTGCACAAACTTTTTATGCAAAAATTTTCCAAGACCTTGATGAGCCATTTCATTGAATAATCAATTATTTACCATTGGGGTCCGGAGTAGACCATTTCATGTTATAAATGGGAGCTCACAGTAAGAAAGCTGCCCTCATCCCTTGATTATTGGTGCTGTGGGTGCCAAGAGAATTAGGAAATTGATATATTAGAATATAAATATGAATTAAGATCAGAAAAATTAGTCCACTTGCAGAGGAGTTTTCAAGTGATGTGCCTCATTGACATGGACAACAATAATTCACTCTTGATCTATTTGCCAACCCTCATAAGAGGATTGCTTAGTTCCCCAATAACAACTAGAGGAACTTGATTTATTTTTATGGGCATGCTTGCTGATTTGGTGTGTTAAGGCCCTTCTTTACTTTTCTTTCTTTCTTTTTTTTCTTCTTTTTCAAATAATTCTAGTTTGTTTCAAGATGATTTTGTTGGATAGAAGATGAATCAAGCTGTGTACAGGTGCACACTGGGTGCAGCTGAATCTTTGTAGGCATGGAAATTAAAGATTGCTTATTAAGAAAACGGAAGTAGGAGGTTGTTCTTCTACTTACAGTGAAAGTATTGCCAAATTTCTTGCAAATGACTGTGGAACCATTTAACTTGTTTATATGGCTATAGGTGCGGTCAGAGATGTTTGGTATATGCTTGATAAGTTAAATTAGAGGCCCAGTCCTGTGAAATGCTTTGGTAGCAGAACTAGTCAGTGTTATTTACATTGAGAATGTTGGGAACAATAATGTTTTCCTTTCAAACTATGGATATAATAGAGAGATATATTTGCAAGTACCTGTATTATGTTCTATAATTTTCTTCCTTTCATTTTCCTTTCTTCCATGTTGCATATAATGGACATTAAACCTTCATGTTGTATAGGACCATGGATGAGATATATGATATTTTGGCTGAGAATCTTGTGCCAACGGCCGCGGCTGCATCAAATCCAAATTTAAAGTAAGTTTAAGCTTCCTTAGTTGTTCTTGCTCATGTTGCATCATTAGCTTTTCTCAATAAGCAGCCTTGTTGTTGCTCACTTTCTGATTTATAGAAATATGGATGAGATATGTGATGTTTTATCTTAGTATTGTTAGCACCCATGTAACCTTTTTGAAAGATCATTTCTTGGCAATGATTTTTGCTTTTAGTGTTTGAATTAAAAAACTCTTTCTGTATCTTTCCCTCAACCTCTTTGGCTGCTGGCATATGTAGCCTTAGAAGAACATATAAATAAATTTCTATTTCTTTTTATCTTTATAGATCCTACAATGGTAAGGGATCCAAGCCTGACCATTCCCACATAAATTTGAGATGCTGTATCCATTTCTATTTTTAGTAGGAATGGATATAAGAATTGAGATGCTGTATCAATTACATTCGGATTGATGTACGTGTCAAATGATGTGTTCAAAATTGTTTCCAACATGTAGTTGGATTGCAATCAAACACTTACTAGTTTGGCATTGAGGGGCTTAAAAAGTTATACTGACATGACCTTACTTTGCAAAGATCAGAATTTCCTCTTGATTGGTTGATGTATGAAATAATATCTGCTTCGTTTTGCAATTAGCAAAAAATTTCTTTCAGAAAATTAGTAGTCTTATGTGAAAATTTCTCACTTTATACTACTAAATGAAGACTATCTGCAAAATCATAACTTATATGTTGGGATCTTTCTGTTCAACATGCTTTTATCTATATTATTCACCAGAAAATAAGCTTCTTTCCGCATGAAATTGTTCAAGACATTATGTGCAGATATATTGTGGGTTTGGCTGGTCCTCCTGGTGCTGGAAAGAGCACTTTAGCCTCAGAAGTAGTCAAAAGAGTGAACAAATTATGGCCCCAAAAGGCTCATTCATTTGATTCTCAGGTGGAGCCCATGGATGTAGCAATGGTCCTTCCAATGGATGGCTTTCATCTGTATTGGTCTCAGCTTGATGCCATGGAGGTGACTCATTTCTTCTTTTGTTTGAAGATGTTCTCTTTGAGATTGTTCTGTATAAAAGTATGTCCTATCTTAGCTTCATCACAATATTTTTCAGGGAAAACAATGCATTAATGTAATAAATTATAGTGCAAAACTGCTGGGCATTGTCCCTATACAAACTGCAAGAGAAAAAAGGAAGCTTGCTAATCTAACTAAGTCAATCACGAGCCACTAGCTAGTTGGGTACTACTTGATGGAAAAGCATTCAACAATAGAGAGTTTGCATCAGCTTGGAACCAATCCCTACAGGTTTATGATGTTAATTTGAATTATTACCAAAAGAGGAAGAAACTAGAACATTTTCCCCCCTGACAGTTCAACAAGTGTCAGATTGAGCAGCATTAATAGGTTCTAAAAGTATAAACAGAAGAAATCAAGGGATTTTATTGTAATTGTGTATAAAATTTGTACATACGAAACCTTAATTCTTTCAAAACATGAGAGCCAAGAGCCATGAGCAAGAGCTCACTATCACTCACAATCTTAACTAACCTTGGGATTTTACAAAGAGATTATCTGGATACTTTTACGGTAAGCGAGTCTCCTATTTATATTTACTTGTATGCCACCTCGGCACACATACATTTATTTATACTAACTAATACACTTATTTATTTTTATTAATTAATGTGCCACATATCACCTACTATTGCTAACACATCAGTAGGTACATATCAATTCCTCCCCTCAAGATTGTCCTTAACAAGGACAGCAAGTTGTGAACACAAAGAGGAGCCATCGACCAACACTCTGGCTAACGGGTTGTGAAGTCGGATGCAAATAATCAGTTTTGTCATTCCATTCCCATACACAACTTGAACCATCATGATTGTCTTCTAAAACTATTACGCGCAAAGATTTATTAGGACACTTATGAGTATGGGAGTAAGGCTAGTTGCACTAAGTAAAGACCCATAGCTAATTTACCATGGAACTCAACGTTAGTCATTTGCTTTTGTTCATGAGTCTTCTTCTAACCATCTTTTGGTTGATTGTGTTGTGGAGAAGAATTAGGTGGAGTAGAAACAAAAGATTCACTCTTCAACAACTTTGGATTACGAACAGAAGAGTGTAAAGGAATGGTGTCCTTAGGGAGAAAAGGCGTTACGCTAGAAGAACCCGAAATAGGTGATGGTTAAACATAAGGAGAAGACCAGTTGTGGACAGTAGAGTAGCAAGAGTGATGGTAAAGAAATTTGTGGTTATTGTACTGGTGCTTTATACTAGATTACCCCTTACCTTGGTTAGGTAGTAGCATAACAAGAATATTGAAGTGAAACTCCCTTTAGACTTTCAATGCTAATTCCATCGTCAAATCCAAAGATGTAGGACTAAGAGTATCCAACTGTAGTTGAATTTTGTCACACAAACCACTTGAAAAATAACCAAGCAATTGCAATTCCAACATACGAGGAGCTCGGGACATGAGAGACTCAAATTCAGAGATATACTTATCAACGGAATTATATTGACAAAGTTGAGAGAGAAATTTGAAAGGATTGGCCAACGAAAGACCACCAAACTAATGGATTAGCTCTCTCATTACTGAACAGGTTAAATGCAAGTGGCGTTGCTTGAGGAGTTGCAACCAATGGATGGATTGGATACACATACACAAAGAAGCCAACTCAATTAGTCACGCCTCCAAAATCTTATTTACGTGAAAATTATGTTGAATCATGGCGATCCAGTGAACTAGACTTGATCCATCGAAGGTAGGAAGTTCCATGTGAGAAGTATGGATCGATAGAGGTCATCTTCGTGATTATGTAATTGATCTTTGATCGATAAGTTCATTGCAAAAGGAACACCCAAATGCGTGTCGAGTCCAAGAGTCATAGAATCTTCTCCATGAAGTAGTTGTGAGTGGGTACCAATTTGAGATTTGCCTTTAGCATTTGAAGGAAGAGAAGTGTCACTAAAGAGAGAACTTGAGGAGTGATGCGATTGTAGAAAATCGGCAAACATTTATTGGAGAGACTTAATTGAATCTTCAATAGACATAATATCTCCACACATAGCAATTACTTGATTAGAAATCTCCTTCTAATCTCGATCCAAAGTAGCTACATGAAGTTGAATATTGGTGAAATCTTGGCCTAACTCCGACGTTGATTTCTCTAATTCCTCAACTTGAGAACCCAATCGAGTCATGGTTACAAGAGTCGAACCTGAGAAATGCTAATTTGGTCAAAGGAAGAGAAAGGAAGGAGAAAAAGAAGGAAAGTGAACAAGTGAAGAAAAAAGAAACAATGCAAGTCCATTGAAGAACCAACTAAGGAAGGGATCAGTAGCAATTCAAGACCTAGATGGCACCAATTGATAGGCTCTAAAAGTATGAATAGAAGAAATCAAGGAATTTTATTGCAATTGTGTATAAAATTTATATATATGAACCTTAATTCTCTTAAAACATAAGAGCCATTAACATGAGCTCACCTAGAGTCATGAGCAAGAGCTCATAATTTTAACCAACCTTGTGATTTTACAAAGAGAATATTTGGATACCTTTACACTAAGTGAGTCCCCAATTTATACTCACTAGTATGCTACCTTAGCAAACATATATTTATTTATACTAATTAATAAACTTATTTATTTCTATTAAACTAATGTACTACATATCACCTTGTACTACTAACACATCAGTAGATACATATTAAGCACCATTCCAACAATCATATAAGATGGAACTTGTAGATTAAGAGCTACTACTGACTACCAAATTTCTCTCTAAGAAATGTCCCTTGCTTCATTTGTATGGCTAGAGTTGGTTGATTTTTCCTATGTAGGCAAAAGTAAGAAAGTTCACACCTCTTTGTCATCATGTGTTTTAGATAATCTGGTTATGAAGCATCAACAGAATTCCATGGCTAGCTAGGATTGTTAAAAACCAACTTAATCTTATTCTATGACTCAATTAGTTTCCATAATTTGTAGTGTGTTTGTTCAGAAATTATCAACTGACACTCTTTGCATGCTAAGAGGGATTACATGTCGCTCTATGTTTAGGGTAATCACACAATTAAGAAGGTAAGTAGCACTACAATCTAGTTCCTCTGTGAGAAAATATTGCATTTTCCACCAAAATAACTTAAAAGTTTTGCTAGGACATGCTGGAGTTTAAGTCTATCCAAAACATGCCAACAGGATTGTGATATAACCAATATTATTTTACATGATGCTTTGGTGTCTTTTTTAGTATTTTTTAAATTTGGGGACTAATGGTTTAGATTAAGGACATAGCAAACATTTGTATTATGATGCCAATATGTGATAATTGTTCTCAGTGCTTGGATGTGGAAGGTGATGTGGAGTTTGGCAATAACTGTTTTGTATGGAGGCATTAAGTCATTTTTTTTCGGTAATGTCAATATGTATCATTTTCATTAATGGAAAGAGAAGAATATACAAGAAGATAATACTAAGGGATTATTCCAACCATCATTGCACAAAAATTGGCTAGATCGATCACTTGGTACCATTGTAGCACATATGCAAAAAGATAATCTAGACAAATTCTACATAGCATACAATCTTCTTAGCTAAGGTCAAGTGTTGAGTGGGATCTCCAGCCAACCTTCTACTATTTCTTTCTTTCCACAAAATATAAACAAAAATTGAAAGAATTTTCCTTCTTTGGGTGTTGTTAAATGTGCCCAATACAATAGATAACTCTTTAACTGTTGTTGTTGAGATGGTTTCCATGTATGAAATGTGATAGATCTTTCACATCTCTGCCCATATAGTCATAGCATATTCACATTTTATAAAAAGATGTGTATGGTTTTCCTCCTTGTTACTACAGAATACACAAACATTCTGATCAAAGATGCCCCAATTGACCAGTTTATCTTGAGTGAACAACCTTTCTTTGATAGCCAACCATAGCATGAAGGAGTGACGAGGCATGATGGACCTATGCCAAACCATTTTATACCATTGAACTTTCCCATGTTGACTCCTCAAGCTGTTGTATGCTTAACGAATAGAGAATGAAGATGATGAGCTTCTCTTCTACATAAAAGTGTCGAGGCATATTCATCTTAGGAGTCATAGATGTTGAGATGTGAGATTTTATGCTGTTCCATATGTCTCTCTCAAGCTATGTCCACTTACTTCGGTTGATAATAGAATTTAATTTTGCTTCTTTTGACCAACCTAAGTTATAGATGGATCTTTCTCCCAGCCAACTTGCTAGAGGACCTTTAGGATGCCAAAAATCATACCAAAGTGAAATCTTCTATCCATCCTTAACTTCCTAAAAAAAAAAAAAAAAAAACGTGCAAGCCCATGAACATGCTTAAAGGATTTTAGCTAGGACCATGAACATTGACCAGGAGTTGAAATGGACCAAAAGTTGCGGCCCTTTAAAACTTCATTGTAGACCTAGTTAAGCCAAAGAGTATTCCCATCATCCTAGCACAAATTCCATATATTTTCAATAGAGCTACTTTATTCCATAAAGAAAGTTCCAAAATGCCTAAGCCACTCTCTCCTTTAGGTTCATAGACCTCTTCCTAAGCCACTTCGGCTTTCACCCTTTCTTTATCTAATCTATTCCATAAGAAATGCTTGATTTTTGTGGTCAGCCCCCTCAAGATACTTTTTGGCAATACAAAAGTAGATGACCGATATATCTAGAGAGAGAAAAGAACACTTTTGACAAGTTGTAATCTCTTTTAATAAGATAGAGCTTTTGATGTTCATTGATTAATACGGGCTGCAAATCTGTTAATAAGAATAGTGCAGTCAGCCTTAGTGAGTCTAGAGGATATGAGTGGAACACTGAGATACTTGACAGGTAGCTTTGCCTCATTAAAACCCAACTGAGATAGGATTCAGTCCTTGTCTACAGGTGGGACATTACTTAAAAAAACTTGACTCTTTGTAGGACTACACTTCAACCCCGATACTGCAAAAAAATCATCCACGCAATTAAATTGATTGAGGTGGGGTCCCATTTCGAAAAGATCATAAGATCGTCAATGAAACATAAATGAGTAAGTTTAGCTTTTTTGCATCGCTAATGTAGCTTGAAATGTGGGTTGGATGCAAGATTCCTAAGATAGCAAGCGAGAACTTTTATTACCAAAACAAAAAGGTAAGGAGAAAGAGGGTCACCTTGTCTTAGGCCACATGAGCTCGGGAAAAAACTAGCTAGTTCTCCATTTAAGCATATGGAAAATCTTGGTGTTGCAACACATTCCATTATCCAAGATGTGAATTGAGGTGGATAGTTGAGAGCCTGTAATAAGTTCTTCAAAAAATTTTAATTTACATGGTCATAAGCCTTCATAATATCCACCTTAATTGCACATCTAGAGCCATGGTTGGTTTAGTGATATCTATGTGATAGTTCTTGAGCTATAAGAATGTTGTCTAATATGCACCTTCCCTTGATAAAAGTAGATTGCTCCTTTCCTACATGACTAACTATCAATAACTTGAGTTTATCCGCAATAATTTTAGATATGCACTTATATAGTGTATTACAATACGCTATTAGTCTAAAATCTGCAAAAGATTCAAGTGTTTTGACTTTTAGCACCAAAGCTAGGCAAGTAGCATTAATTGCTTTCAATAATTTTCTAGTAGAAAAAAAATCTTTTATGGCTTAGCATACCTCTTGCCCTACAATGTGTCAAGTACATCTGAAAAGTTGGCATTGTAACTATCTGATCTTGGGGATTTATCTTTTGCAAGTGACCATAGTGCCAATTTAATTTCCTCATCTGAGATAGGCTTCACTAACAAGTTTCAATTTGCAAACTGTACTTTGTTTCTTAGGATGTTGGGAAAGAGATTGCAAAAAAGGCGAAGGGCAATGATTGTCCTTAAGTAAATTAGCAAAAAAGGATATTGCCACCTGTTGCATATGCTCTTTACCAACAATAGCAGCACCTTCTTCATCCTTCATGGAGTGAATACCATTATAAATATGTTTTTGTTTGAGGGATTTGAAGAAGAAGGAAGAGTTTTGATCACCCAACTTTAGCCAAATATCTTTAGATTTTTGGCCTAAAAATGATTCTTCAGCCCCTTTTAAAAGGTATAGATTCTTAGAACCTTTTTTTTTTCCAAATCCCAATATGCTTGCGTCGGATTTGTTCTATTTACAAGCTGAATGTCTTGTAACAAGCACCTGGCTTCTTGAACTTTGGTTGATAAATCAGAAAAATACTCTCTATTTAATTTCCTAAGTTCATGTTTCAACAACTTGAGCTTAGACACAATCTTAAACATAGGAGTCCCTTCGCTATGAGTGTTCTAAACCTTCTCCACAATAGGAAGGAAAGATGGGCAGAGTTTCCAAAAGTCAAAAAATTTGAATGGGATCTTCTTCTCTTGATTCCTTAAGTTCAACTTCATAATTAAGGGCTTATGATCAGAAATTCTGGGAGGGTCTACTTGTGCTTTAGTAGCGGGAAAAGCAAGCATCCAATGCAAGCTAATAAGCACCCTATCCAAGCGCCTCGTAAAAAAGTTGGAGCTGCACTTATTTTTTGACCATGTGAAGATGGGGCCACTTGTTCTTGCTTCTTCCAGTTTGGCACCATTACAAAAATCATTAAAAGAATCCATACAAGGAGAAAATATCTTGTTACCACCTAGTTTCTCTTTAATTGAGCAACATTCATTAAAATCTCTAAGGAGAATAAGGGCCCAAAGTATTATTTTTGATGGTGAGTAGATCCTTTCAAAGAGATTTCCTTTCTAAGCTGGAGTTTGCCCCATATATGAATGTTGTTGAGATCCATTTATCCTCACGTAGGAGATGGTACTTGCAATGAATGAATTGCTTTTGTGAGGAGAGAATCTACTCTGTCCAAATTGGTGGATCCCATGCAACCCATATCTTTCCACTAGGGTGTTTTTTAGTATGCCAAGAAGGGCAAATTCTTAACCAAACTGTGGATGCACTCTGAGGTTTGACTTTAGTTTCTATGATACCCAAAATGGAAATTCCATGCTTAAAACACAATGTATGTATTTATTTAGTTTTTGAGGGATCATTAAGTCCCCTAATATTCCATGATGCAATTATAATTTATTTACAAAAGATGAAAGAAGAACTCAAAGAAAACTTGTAGGGGCTGACCCTTAAGGCAATGAATGGCTGGTCTCAACTCCAACCGCATCACCTATACCCTTCTTCTTCCTTGATTTTTTCTTCTTGACCTTAGACCAATTTTTCTCTTCGACCTCATTATCTTGATTCAAAGAAGATCCTTCTTGGGAATCTGGAACGAAAGAGGAAACCCCATTGGATTCCTTAGGGCTCTTCTCGGATGAATATTCCATATTTGCTGGTTGAGGAGATGAAGGTTCTCCTTACAACAAGGGTGCGCTCACATCCAAACTATTAGAATCATTAGAAGAAACTTGGACAGCAGTATTTTTGCCTTTTCCAGGCATTTCTGGAGGTTTGACCAGATGAGGATCATATTCTCCAATAGAGATACCCAAACCTGCATGGGAAGTTTTATTAATCACCTCCTTTGCTTCTTTTGAAGGATTATCATCCTTATCTATGGGACGGGCATGAGAGTTTGAACTTGAAAAGACATGCCCACTTGAAATTTCAAGACATTTATCTAAACTGTGACAAAAAACTTTACAATTCGCACAACAAGGAGGGATATTCTGGTATTCAACGTCGAGCATGGTAATCGATCCATCTAGTTTTTTCATAGCAAACCTCATTGGAAGTTCATGACCAGCTTCAATTTCCATTGACGCTTTAACAAATCTAATCCTTTCCACTTTAGCTAAAATTAATTCCACTTGGAGAGGTTGACCCACTGCATTTGCAGCATAGCTAATGCCATCACAATGTAAATACTGCATTGGAACTCCCCCCAATTTTATCCAAATAGGGATACGTTTGGGATTGATATGGGAGTAGTACTCCTCCATATGCCATCTATCCAAAATCATATGTTGCTTAGCAAAATACCAAGATTGGCTAAGAATCTTAGATAGGGCTGCTTCATCTTTGAATTTGAAAAAGAAATAGCCGTTTCCATTTGTTAGCATCTCCAAAAGTCCCTCATCCTTCCACCTTGCCGTTGCTAGTTTTTGCACCGATAGGAAAGATAATCCTCGTCCAAGGAAGTATCTCACAGCAATAAAACGTCAAGTTTTCTCACCCATCTAAGCGACCTTTGGGGGTGGTTCAATACAAATTAAATCTCCAACTTTCTTTGGAGTGTGGTAGTCAAGTGTGACGTCCACCAAGGGGGAAGAGTCCTTTTCAGTCTGACTAGAAACTACCTCAACAAAGGAGCATGGTTTTGATGTCTGGTGTTGCTGCTTTTGTTGATTTGCAGCACAATCAGATTCTTCTTTCCTATGAATGTGGGATGTCTTAATCTTTTCAGCCACTTTGACCATAGCTTGAATAGTAGACTCACTAGTGGAGCTACTTTTGTTATTTGAAGAGGATATACTTTCTTGGACCTTTTTCTTTTTGGAAGATGTACTAGAGTTAGAAAGGGTAGAAACTTTCTTTCCCTTCTGTCTTTGCTGTGTTTGCACAGCAATATGTTCAACATCTTTTGAATCCACGCCCTGTGCTGCCCCCGGAGCAGCTACATCTCTAACTTTCACATTGGCAGATGAAGCTGCAGAGGACTTAAATCCATTTTTGCTTCCCTTAGAGGCGGTCTTGGATGACTTTGTCTTCTTTGCGCGTTTAGATGGACAAGGTTGAGACTTAGAGTGCATGGCGAAAGCCTTTGTAGCAATGACTCTAAAAGAAACTTTATTGTTTCTGTGGACAAAGGTTCTCATGACTAAACAAGATATAAAGAGAAGGTGGAAAACCAAACCCTAACTTGAACTAAGGAGATGGCTGAAGACAAAGGAGAGAGAGAGGGAAGCGGTTATGAAGGAGTAAAGGACTAGACAGAATGAGGGGGTAAAACAACAGAGAGGATGTTATGTCGAGAGAGGTTAGATGGTGATGGGAGGAAAAGAGAGAAGGGAGAAAGGAAGATGAGAAAGACGAGAGAAACAAAAGTGAGGGAGGAAGAGACAAAGAGAAGAGCAGATGGGGTAGATGAGAGAAGGAAAATCGGGTAAGGAGAGAGACGAGCGAGAAGGGGCAAGAGGAGAGAGAGAGACGGAGAAGGAGACGGGTGGTAGAGAGATAGATTGGAGAGGGACGGACGAATGAAGGCAACAAAGGGGTAGAAGAGAGAGAGAGAGAGAGAGAGAACAAAGAGAAATTTCTCACTCTTCATGGTGAAGAGTTGGAGTGTCATTTCATTATGATTGGCATTAAGTCATATTGGTATTTAGGAAACGAGTGAATCATATTTTTATGCCATATAGATCCATGAAAACTTTTTGTGTTGTCTCTGACCAGCGTTCTTATATTGTAGGATCCTAAGGAAGCCCATGCAAGAAGAGGAGGTGTGGTCCTTTGTTACATCTCTACTAATTTCTTGGAAAATAATTGATTTCTCTTTTCAAATTACCTATCAGCTCCATGGACATTTAACCCAAAGCTGCTCCTTACATGTCTTCGGAACTTGAGGGATCAGGTGTTGTGCTAAATAGCTTTATTTCATTTTCTTTTAGGATTGATTATGCTGCACATGTCAATTGCTTTATCTAAAATCATGTTGTGTATTCTTCTTGATAGGGATCGGTTTATGCTCCATCTTTTGATCATGGTGTTGGAGACCCTGTAGAAGATGATATTTTTGTAAGCCTTCAGTAAGTTCTTTTTTATAGTTTTTGTTCACAGTGAAAGAATTTTTTCCTAAGTCAACGATGAAAGAAAATTCTGAAGAAATTTGCTTGAGGTGTAACATGCTAAAAATCATCTATAGTTGTCAGAATCACTTGGCCCAGACAACATCTGAAACCAAACATCTGATTCAATGTGGTAGTTGATATTCCTGACTTGACCCCAAGGAGCTAGCCTAGTGAATAAGACCCTAGATTTTTTCATAACAACTTGCATGAGGTTTTGCATTTAAATCACACCACTTGTAAATACTTATACAGCAAAAGCTATATTTAAATGGTGTAAAGGCTTTATACGATGGTTATGAAACTTCAATGAAGGTTTTACAATGAGGTGCTTAGATCAGATGCAAATATTTATATTTCTCATTGTTTGTCCTTCTGTGAGGGAGCCTATATCTCATGTAGTGATTAGGAAGAAAGAGTGTATGCTTGATGACTTGAGAACCATTTCCACCGTTGAAACCATTGTACGTTGTGGGAGGATTCCTCATCACTTTAATATCCAGCTCTCTTAAGATTTTTTCACATTCTCGTTCTCTAAATCTACATTAGTAGTAAAAACTCCAAACTTGGTTTGGTGATCACTGAATAAGCTTATCATGAAATTCTGACGGGTGAATAATTTTCAAAATGGTGTTCATGTCAATTTAAGGACTGTACTAGATGTGGGGTTGGTGGGTTTTTTTTTTTGGGCGGGGGTGGGGTGTTATATGAGAAAACTTGTTTGGTAATTTCTGCCTATCGAAGGCAATTTCTGGTATAGCAGAATGTGACAAGAAAGGTGCAGTTCCATTTATGTGGTGCGTACAGTGGTGTCATTGTTAAGAATGTGCTTTTCTTCCTGATTTTTCTCATGTCATATTCATAAGTTAAACTTCCATTATGTCCGCTACCCATGTTTTTTGGGTAATGAATTCACTCCATGTTGTTTAATGGTGTGTAAAGTTGTTTCACTTGATAGTTCCATTGCACCCTTTAACTGGTCACCTTCATTTTGTCAACTTCCAATAGAAATGTCTAAGAAGAGAGAGGTTTCTTCTGAAATACTAAATTAACAGGAAGGAGGACGTATATTTTGCAATGGGTCAGTGGTGTCTTATTAATAAAATGGTTTTTTTTGCACTAATTAGAGTTGTAAAGTAATGCTTAAAATGCAAATTAAAATCCTAAGAGTGTTATTTTGAACTGGGGAATTTGATGCATTATAGTGTCAGATTTCTGAGAATGATAAACTCATGAATGACCTTGAAAGTATCAAGCTATTATTTAATTGTGATATGACCACTGCTCATTTTCGCTCTTGCTTCATTATGTTCAATCAATTATTTAGATTGGTAGGACATTTGTAGAATTGAGAAAATATATGGTATTTTTTTTCTTGGAAGTGGGATATTTATCATATTCTTTTCCTCCAAAATCAACTTCTTTTCTTGTTCTTAAGTTGCAAATTTTCCATCTTTTTAGTGTTGAATTAAAAATTTGTTGGGAATACTGAATCTTTATCAATTTTACAGGCATAAAATTGTTGTTGTTGAGGGAAACTACATGTTATTGGAAGATGGGCTTTGGAAGGAGATATCCATGATTTTTGACGAGAAATGGTAAAATCTATTTTTTTTTTCTCTGCTATGTTGACTGTGAACATATTTGACCACACATTAGACGCATATTCACATAATTGCAATCAATCACAAATCATGTACCGAATCCATCAGGATTCGTGTAAAACTTACTTATGCGGATCTTTTATAGTTCACAGTTTCAAGGAATCTTGAAAAAGAAAATCAAATAGCAAGGCATTCCTTACAGAAATTTTACCTTATTGTAATTTCATTCCTTCGTGTGTGTGTCTTTTTGGCAATCCAATATCTCCATTTGTTCTTAATGAATAATGAATTGATCTTGTATAGCCTTGGGGAAGAGTCAAATAACTTTAGCAACTTATTTTAGGTCGACTGCCCCAGGATACATATCCCCTTGGATTAGGAAGGTAATGGGATAATGTGGATGTGAGTTAACTATTCCCGTGCCTCACCCCATCTTGAGCAAATAATCCCAAACCTGCCTCGTTATGCCTGCCGGTTGAAATATTATTCTTTGCCACCCCTTCCTACTATGGGCCACTAGGTTTGCAGGTTCTTAATGGGGCAATACTTGGCACACAACGAAACTACAAACATTAGAATTTTAAATGCATCATAAATAACTTCTTAAAATAAAAACGGAAGAATGTCACCTTCAACAGTATAATTTCGTACAATAATAGGTGAATAGCTTCCCTACCTTTAAGGAATAATATAATATACTGTTTACTTCTAATTTCTTTATCATTATTGTCCTGCGTTGCAATTGCAAAAGATACTTTTTTAAGTGTTAGAATTTACAGAGACCTACTAAAAGTAGACAAATCAGAAGTAAAAACAAAATTTCACACACGTGGTGATGGTTTATGCTCAATATCCTCCCCGTCTCACTTAACAATGCAGATTAAGTCAATGTACCATCCCCACGCCTAGCCTGCTCCAAATCGCATCTGGCAAAGCAGGTCCGTGCTGGTGCTTGCCTAATTGCCATACCTACACAGGGTTATGTCTCATATCAATCATTTTATGTCTCTTACTCTAATCCTTTGTTAATATCGATTAATTTTGCATTAAAAGTTAAGGATGTCGTTGCCATACCTACACAGGGTTATGTCTCATATCAATCATTTTATGTCTCTTACTCTAATCCTTTGTTAATATTGATTAATTTTGCATTAAAAGTTAAGGATGTCGTAGATGAATTGGCATGCGTTTTCATAAAAATCTTCCATAATTTAGTCATTAGTATAAGCACAGTAGATTGTGAAAGGATTTAGTGGAATGTATATAGTATGAGCTATCTGTCATTGGGGGTTTTGTCATGGATTTGCATCAATGGTCTCATCCCCTTTTCTAGAGGGCAAGGGCTAACGCAGCAGAAATTGTTTTCTATATTGAAGCCCCACATGCTAGTGCTTTTACCTCTATTGTATGTAATGAAACTATTGGTTTTACCTGTTTTGTATGAAGCTAATTCTACAAGTTGTTGAGTCATCCTGATTTTTTACTCGGGTTTTCTTCAAGGTTCATCGAGGTTGACATTGACAAAGCAATGCAAAGGGTGCAAAAAAGACATATTTCAACTGGTAAGACTTCCATGTAGACTTTTCACTAAAATTTAAGAGGAACTACCATTAGACGCTATAAAACTGTGCTCTCTATGTTATAGGGAAGCCTCCCGATGTTGCAAGCTGGCGGGTAAGTATGACTATCCTTACTTCTCTGACTGCATAATTCTCCAATTTCATGCAAACAGAATTGCTTAAACCACTAATCTATCATGCAGATAGAGTACAATGATCGTCCTAATGCGGAGCTCATAATGAAGTCAAAGAAGAATGCCGACTTGATCATTAGGTCTGTGGATTTCCAGACCTAATCCTGTGATTTATGAGTTTGACTACTTTATAAATGGTGTTGATCCAGATTTTTGCATTTTGAAACTCCGTAAAGATGGAAGGAAACAAATTTGAGGATTTTAGTTATTCAAAACCTTCTTTTATTGAGAGAGTTAAATTTCGGGACATATAGAGTAGAGATCCAAAAAAACATTATTCAACATAAAGCTAGAATCGCTTCTACATTAAAGAAGAAAAATTCTACATGAGATAAGAAAGAGAGTAATTAGTTGATGCTGCTGAATGTAGTGGCCAACATAACATCTGCTTAACCAGCAAGCCTAGATTTGCCACTGTATGGTAACAATAGTGTAGTTTAGGCAATTATTGAAATAAGTCACGTTTTTGAGACTTAAAATTGTGTATGACTAATACAGTAGAATCTAGCTTATCAAAATAATATTACCAAAAATATCATAATTTTACCAAATCGATAAAAAAAAAAATCCGTAATGGTTAAAAGAGAATGACTCAGATTGCAATGTTACCGTCTACGTCACCCACTTATTATATATAGGCAACCATCATGGTTTAACAAGGGGTTTATCTCAGTTTCAGGGGTATAAAAGTCGAGTATTGAAAAGATTGATGGTCTGTCCAATTTTGTTGTAACAAGAAGTACATCACTATGATAGAAGTTAACCAAGCCAATATGATAGGTGCAGTACCCAATGTATGAGAAAATTGCTTTGAAGATGAAATACAAAAAAAAATTATTTAAAGAAAATAGGATTTACTTTTATAATGTAAAGAAAATATTTACTAAGAGTTGTAATACACCATTGTAACAACTGTGTAGGTTTTTAGGAGCAACCTTAATAGTTGTCATACGCACAAAAAAAAAAAAGAAAAAAGAAAAAAAATTAGAGAGAGAGGAAGAAAAACAAGCAAATTTAAAGTTTCACTCTATCTTAGCCTTTGACTTCTTCGCTTCAAGCCCACTAGTTGTTGTCTTCTAGTAGTTATGATTTTATGGATGGCGCAGCAAGGCATATGTCATCCATGATACTAAAGAAACTAATCCCATTTACCACTTTATCTTAGGTTGAGGAGTTTGATTTAATGCCAATAGACGGAAGCATAAATATACTTATTTAAAGAAAATGGGATTTTCAGTGAAAAAGAAGAGGGGATTTATTTTTATAACACAACAAAAATATCTATGCAAGAGTTGCTGCATCACATGACCATAACAATTGCATAGATTCGTAGGAGCAACTCTATTTGTTAACACAAAAACAAAGAAAATGCATATTCGAAGTCTCATATTATCCCAACCTTGATTTCCTCACATCCAAGCAGACAAAACCACTAATGTTTATTATTATATGTATTTGTGCAAAAAGATAAGGGAATTCTTCATTCCATGTTTTCTTAGTTGCAAATTTATTTTGAGCGATACTTCTTTGTACTTTGAGAGTTTTATATTTCACTATAGCCTATTAGATAGCTTCTATAAATCCTAAAAGATTTTGATTTGATATATTGGAACTACTAATATAAACTATGGTATTTTTTTTTGCAGTGGAATTAGAATAGTAGATTAATGGATAAGTATAAGGTAGAACCACTATGTTAAGACTGTTATAATCTAGAGGTATAGTCATTAATTTCCTGTTAAGATAGATCGGTATTTGAATTCTCTTTTCCTTCAAAGTTACTTTAAAAAAAAAAAGAGAAGGTGAAACCACTAGAAAATATTTCACTTGATCTCCTTCTTACTTTCCTTTTTTAATTCTTGCAAATTTATTTCGATTTTTATTACTTATTTGCTTTGCAGAAAACTTTTATTTAGTAATCAAAGGGGATTTTGAAAAATATGCTAATTTTTATAAAGCAGTTAATTCACTATCCTCTTGATTACTAAATGGGACAAAAAGAAAAAAAACAGAACTCCAATCATATGAATTAATCTTTCTATCGATAAATTCAGCCTTACAAAGTTACTTTCCTCTAATGCACACACACAGATTTTGTTATTTAGCTCTTCTCATAAGAGTTTGTAGTTGTGTATTTTTTTTCCCTCTCCTTTAAAATGTCTCTTATTCTAATATTATTTTCACACATTATTGAATTTTACAATTACTTTATAGAGTGGATATTAAAATATATATTAGCATCTTTATCTGTAGGCTACTTTTAGTGGATTTTCTTTTTCTTTATTCATTTTTTTAATTCTTGAGCAAAAAAGCAGTAACTAGCATCAACCAAAATATAGGGATCAAGAATTAAAGAACATGAATACTTTAAACTTTAAAAATGTATGAAAAATATTTTATTTGAAATATATATTATAATCATTCTTTCTATCTATTTCTATATCGCTACCTGTATTAGTTATATGTTAGTTGTCGCCACCCTTAATTTGCATGAAATGTTTGTTGCCTACTCAACTCTACTTCATTCACTTGCTTGAATATTCATATTATTTAACATAAACTTGATTGATATTGAATTTCAAGTCGGTGGCTAGGTAGAAGTAGATTAGATGGTAGATATTCTATGTAATTTGGGAATGCTAATTGCTTGCACATAATCGATGTAGGTAGCATAATGGAAAGCGATAGTAATAGTAATTGCAATTTAACTTTGAAAATTTTCCATGCATATCTCTAAAAATTGGAAGTACTTTATAGCTTATTTGCAAAATCGATAAAATATTAAAAGAAATATTGTAATCTAGTGGTATGAACACCAACTTTTCAATATAATGAATTAAGTATGAATCCATTTTCCTAAAGTTATAATATAGTTGGGAAAAAAAAGTAGATATCATGTAAGAGTAGCACCATATAAAAAGGGATACTAATGATGATTGCAATACTGATTATAAATTATTTGTAAATACTATATACAAAATATTAATATTACAAAATAGTAATAACTTTCTTATTTTAATAACTTTGTTATATTTTGCAATTATTTTTTGATACAAGAGTACTTATAATATGTAGCATATCTATATCTTTTTTTCCCTAAATAATAATAAAATTATTAACTATTATTAGACTTGAATAAGATAATTCTAACTAATTAGTTCTTTATTTTTAGTTTGATACTTTCGTTAGGCAATTGAAACTTAACACGAGACTATAGATCAAAAGGAGAAAGGAAAAAGAAAAGGAAAGAAAAAAAAAACAAAAAAAAAAAGAGAACTTGACCCCATAAACTTGAACTCATCCGGACCATCTGATCCACAAACTCATACCCGATCAGCGCTAAATGGGCATCGCTGGCCCACGACCTGCCGCTTCCCTTCAAATCAAGAGGAGCTTGGATTGGGACCCCTACCCATGCCTCTGCCTATATTGTGTATAAACCCTTAAAACATCTATGCTATTTCTTCTTCTCTTCCTTACTTTCCTATCGGAGATGGGACCCGAAAATCGTTGAATGGCGAATGCTAACGGTCAACAGCAATCGGCATAGATCCCAACAAGCTTATTCAACATAAAGCTAGAACTGCTTCTACATGAGAGAAGAAAAATTCTACATGAAAGTAAGTAGTTGATGTTGCTGAATGTGGCGACCAACATAATATCTACTTAACTAGCAAGCCTAGATGTGCCGCTATATGGTAACAATGACGTAGTTAAGGTAATTATTGGAATAAGTTGCCTTTTTGAGACTTGAAATTATGTATGACTATATCTAGTTTATCAAAATAATATTACCAAAAATAGGATAATTTTACCAAATTGGCAAAAAAGTTCATAGTGGTTAAAGAGAATGACTTAGGTTGCAATGTTACCCTAAGTTTAACAAGGGGTTAATGCCAATTTTAGGAGTATAAGTGTCTGAATGTTGAAAAAATTGATGGTATATCCAATTGTGTTGTAACAACCCACCAACTACATCACTATGATAGAAGTTAACCAAGCCTAATAGATGCGCTACACACAATGTATGAAAAAATTGCTTTGAAGCTTATCCTTTAGTGGAATTACAAATAAATTTATTTAAAGAAAATAGGATTTACTTATATAATGTAAAGAAAATATTTGCTAAGAGTCATAATATATAATTGTAACAATAGCGTAGGTTTTTGAAAGCAATCTTAATAGTTGACGTACACATAGAAAAGAAAAAAATAAAATAAAATAAAGACAAGCAAATTTAAAGTTTCACTCCCCCATTAGCCTTGATTTCTTCACTTTAGGCCCACCATTTGTTATCTTCTAGTAATCTCGATTCTAAAAGTAGTTACTTGTGAAAGAGTTTATAAGGAGTTGAGCAAACCATGAGTTAGTAAGAAAAAGGGTATAAGCTTTATATTAAGTACGGTGCAGCAAAACATATGCCATTCATCATACTGTCCAGTTCTACATGAGATTAAAAAAACTAAATTAAATGCAAATAGCACACCATATTCCATTATGGAAGTATGAATAGTTTTACTTAAAGAAAATGGGATTTTCGGGAGAAAAACAAAGAAGAAGATATGATTTATTTTTATAACATAACGAAAATATTTATAAAAGAGTCGCTGAATCACATGACCGTAACAATCTCATAGATTCCTAGGAGCAACTCTATCAGTTAATACAAAAATAAAGAAAAAGCATATTCAAAGTTCTGCACTGTCCCAGCCATGATTTTCTCACATAAAGTTGACAGAACCACTAATGTTTATTATTATATGTATTTGTGCAAAAACGTAAGGGAATTCTTCACTCTATGTTTCCTTATTTGCAAATTTATTTTGGGAGAGACTTCGTTTGGGAGTTGTATATTTCAATATAGACTATAGATAACTTGTATAAAAGCAAAATAGGTAGAACAATGAGTGATTGCGCAAGGCTTATTTGATCCGTGTAACTCTTAAAAGATTTTGATTTGATATAGTGGAGCTATCAATATAGATGAAGGTATGTCTTTTAGTGGAATTGGATTAATGAATTGACACATAAGGTGGAAACACTAGAAAATCTTCCGCCTGATCTTTTCCTTGCTTTACTTTTTAACTTTTGCAAGTTTATTTTGGTTGTTATTACTTATTTGCTTTGCAAAAATTAAAAAATATATATATTTAACAATCAAAAGGGATTTTTAAAAATATTAATTTTTATAAAGTAATTAATTCACCATCCTTTTGATTACTAAATAGGGAAACAAAAAAGAAAACTCTAATTCATATGAGTTAATCTTTCTACCAATAATTTGGCCTTGGGGAGTTACTTTATACTCACTCACTTAAGCACACATATAAATTATGTTACATGACTCTTCTCATAAGAGTTTGTACTTGTTTATTTTTTTCCTTCTCCTTCAAAACATCTCTTCTACTAATATTATTTCCATACATTATTGAATTTTACAACTACTTTATAGATTGGATATTAAAATATATATTAGCATCTTTATCTATAAGTTACTTGTAGCATATTTTCTTTTTCTTTTTTAATTCTTGAGCAAAAAAGCAGTGACCAGCGTCAAGCAAAATATAGAGATCAAGAATTAAAGAACTTGAAGATAGTGACTCCTTCAATGTAAAGTTTATTTCTCTTTTGACATTTTACAATACTTTGAACTTTAAAAATGTATGGAAAATATTTTATCTTAAATATATATTGTAAACATTTTCATTATCTCTTTCTTTATCGCTACTCGTGCTAGTTATATGTTAGTTGTCACTATCCCTAATTCGCATAAAATGTTTGCTGCCTACTCAACTCTAGTTCATTCACTTGCATGAATACTTGTATTATTTAGGAAATATTTGATTGATATTGAATTTCAAGGAGGTGCCCAAGTAGAAGTGGATTAGGTGGTAGATATTTTATGTAATTTGGGGATGCTAATTGCTTACACATAATCAATGTAGGTAGCATCATGGAAAGCGATAGTAATACTAATTGCAATTTAACTTTGAAAATTTTTCATTTATATCTCAAAAAATTGGAAGTACTTTATAGCTTGTTTTCGAAATCAATAAAGTATTAAAAGAAACATTATAACCTAATTGTATGAACAATAGTTTTCCAATAAGATGGATTAGGTACAAATCTCTCTTCCTTAAAGTTGTAATATAGGTGAGTAAACAGAAAAATAAAGAAAATATAACATGTATGTAAGCACTCGATTTTTGCCCCTATTAGTTATAGTTATAGTTATAGTTTTTTTTTTAAATAAATAGGGTTCTAACTCAAAAATAATAAAAATTTGAAAAATGATGAAAATATAAAAAAAATGAGAAAAGAAAAAAATTACAAAGGTTTTTTTTAGATTTTTTAGGAAGCAAATTATCATAGGGTCATTAGTTTTAGTTTTAACTTAGTTCAAAAAATTATTTTAGAGAGTCGCATGTTTTAAGTATAAGTCAATTGTACTAAAAATTAAGGTACAGGTCAACGACCTAACAGATAAGTATTGGAGGTTCGAATTTTGTTAAACATTTATGTGTCTTTTATTTATTTATCTTTTTCGAGATCACATCTTATCAAATTTTTTTTCGTTCAAATTCGAATCATTAGAGAATATTCGAATCTAGTTTGATTTTATGAAATTGGATTTGAATTGATAATTCAGATCTAGTTTAATTTTTATCAAATCAGATACAATAGATATGATTTGGTTTGAGTTTATAAATACACACACTCGCCCAAAACAAAGGGAGTTTTTTTGTTTAGTTTGAACTAATCTTAATTTAAACATCACGCACACTTTAGACCCCATACAGCCGCACCTCTCCATCCTCTTCCTAAACTATTCTCGCCTAGCAGTTCATAGTCTCTAAGATCGACATCCCACGCTCTCCCTTGTAGCAAAATACATAGTGAAACAGCAGTAATCGAACCAAATAAAGACGCGACTAGTTTTAGCCTTCATTTAGCCACACGCAACATCGAGCAACACCAATCAGCAGCCATCCTTTCTATGGCAATTGCAGCAGTGGTGATTACAACATAAGAATTAGTTCCAGCGGCCACAATCATAGTCTACGAATCGCATGCTCCATAGCAACAACTAGACATCGTGGCAATCCTTAATAGCCAATTCTGATCAGTGTTTCATCTTCCATCACGGCCAGCTTCAGCGCTTTACTGTAGAATTTGCTGCAGCACTTGTAGACCAATCCGCAGCGCTAACATTTGACTCACTCTTGTACTGATCATGTTCACGTTGACGAACATCACCATCCTCAGCAATACACTCCATCAAGCACTGCACAGCCATTGACTGCATGGTCCACGTATTGATTGCTTCCGATTAGCCACACGATACCGCTGCAACTTCACGATTAGCCCACACTCCATCGACGCCCTACAACTAAAACCCGATGATTAACACCCATACAATAGAAACGAATCACCGCTCCATGAACATTACCAATCACTGCCCATGGCTGCATGTGCACATGGTCGATGAATTGCATACTCTCCGAAGCCTACTGCATTGCAATCCTTACGCCACAGCCAGATAAATTTAAGTTAAGGTTTGGTTGCTTTTAAATTTTTTTTTTGTTATTTTATTATTATTATATTATTAGTTCCATAGTTATTTAACATAGTATATGCATATATGACTATATTAGTTTAGGAGGATTTCAATATTAAGTAGAATACATAATTTTATTTATTTAGATAGATAGTTTTTAATAGTAGAAATATAGATATGGAGCTTAGGATTATTTTTTTAGGATTAGGTTTTTTCTTTAGAAATACTCACATAGAAAATTATTTTTTAGAAATAAAAATTGACTAAAAAGAAATTTTTACAAAATGGTTATAACATTTTAGAGAGTTTTATTTTTTATCACTCATAAGTTAGGACACTTTAGATTTTTTTATAAAATAAACCGAACTAATTAAAATGTAAACTCAATCAGTTTTCAAAAATTAAAATCAACCAACGCACTAAAGGTTTTTGGAAAGAACTACGATTGTCTGATCTCGATTAGCGGGTACGTAGGCATTTTCGAGGTGACGATAAAATCTGTAGAAATTTAGGTTCTTTTTCTTTTGATTTTGATTTTTTTTTTCCTTTAAAAATATTATAATTAGAAGAATAATTCTAATTTTGGTAAATAGATAATGGTACCTATTAGGGTTTAATAGGTTAGCTCCTATATTCGGAATTCTCTGGTTTTTTCATTTAAATCGAAATAAAAAACCAATAGTCAAACCGTAGTCAATTCACTCAATTGATTATGTTTTTTTTTTCTTTTTCTAACTTCAATTGGGTGTTGACTCCAAAAATTTTTCTAAATAAAAAATCGGAATTTTTCGATTTTTTTAGTTAAGGGTTAATATTAAACGGATTAGGGTTTAGTATTAATCGAAAATGGAGAAATCGAATTAAATTAAAGAAAACCGAAAAATCAGGCTCGACAATGTAAGAGTAGCAGCACATAAAAAGAATACTAATGGTAATTGTAATACTAAGTATAGATTATGTGTAAATTCTATAGACAAAATATTAACACTACAAAATAGTAACAAGTTCCTTATTTTAATAACTTTGTTATATTTTGCAATTAGTTTTCATGCAAGAGTAGTTATTATATGTAGCATATTTGTATTTTTTTTCCTAAATAATGATAAAATTATTAACCATCATTTCACTTGAAAGAGATAATTCCAACCAATTAGTTGTTTATTTTTAATTTGGTACTATTGTTAGACAGCTGAAACTTAATAGGAAAAAAAAAAAAAAACTTAACCCATCAAGATCTACAAACTCAAGTTTTATATGAATACGAGTTCTTTTCTGAAAAATATTATTGAAAATAGCCCCATATAAAAAAGATTACTAATATAGTATAGTGAAGGCGCATGCTTCGCATTAATGAAGGTGCACGTAGTGTATGTGCCTTCAATTATAAGAACTAAAACTGAAGGTACACACATTATATGTGCTTTTAGTAAACTACATATAAATACTCCAATTTGCGCGATTAGACTTCATTTTCACCCTTACTAAATTCTAAAATATTTAAAACATAGAAAAAACAAGAGGAAACCCAAAGTTGAAGTTCCCATCCAATTTTTCACTTTAATGTACGTTTGAAACAAGTAATAATTCATAACTTACATTCGTGAATTTTTTTTGTAATCTTAGTAGTAATCCACATTATGTGCTTTTTTTTTTTAGAAAAAAATTGTTACTAAATTACGTATATTAAGAAGTTATAGATGTACTATAAGTTATATAAATTATTAATATTTCATGAAAATTTATTTTATTTTGTTTACATTAAGGCTTTTTTTGTGTTTCTATAGATAAGTTATACAAATATAGATATGAAATATTTTGGAATGTAGATTGAAATTGTTATATATATATATTTGGCGTTTGTAATGTGTTGGGTTGAATTAATGAGTTAAAGTTAAGTAGTACGCGATGTAGTTTAACGAGATGACTTTATGTATTTTATTAAGTTATTGCTTGGTGTGTAGATGAAATTTTTAATATCATCTAAATATTCGATTCATCGTGGCATTACTAGGGTAGAAATGGCAGATTATGTGAAAGTTATTGTGTATATGAACAGAAATATTATGATAGGTAACTGGAGGCGGGAGTATAATAGGAAGCTCGTTAAGAAATTAAAGATTAAGAATGATTAGAACTTCTCTCATTTCATTTGGAGAATTTGTGGATGCACCGGAGTTGACTTGAGTGGTGTTGAATCGGTGCATAAGTATAAACCTTAAAGTTAAGCCAAATGACCATAGGATTGAACTTAGAAATATAAGGTTTAGGACAATCGGTTAAAGGAACCGATCAAACCCAAATTATAAACTATTGAGAGAACTATTAGTAAAAATGACCCTATAAACTTGAATTTAAGAAAATAAGTAATGAAATAGGAGATTATAAAATTTTCAAATTTTAAGTAAAATAATTGCTAATTACCGAAAAGGTGAAAATTGTAATCAAATAACTAATAAATCACTAGAGATAGATTATATGTATACTAAAAATTATAGAATGACCTAAACAATAATTAAGAATGTTCACATGTACTCCACATGTATTTACGTGTAGATAAAAATACGCGAAATTACCTAAATTGGCTAAAAACTTAGTAAATAATTAAAGAAAATTATTAATTAATTGTGGAAAAATTAGAAAAAAATTAGAAGGGTATGTAATGATGCAAATCTGGTCGTGGCAGGCTAGGATCTGAAAAAGAAAAATTATCCAATTAGAATTAAGCAACACAAAAGCCAAAAATCAAGGAAATAGGGTAATGTTATGTCTAATTAATGCATAATAATTACCAAAAATGTCTATAAATAGGGAAAAAATTCATAGAACTCCTTTGGGCAGTGAGGAATTAGAGAAAAATAGAGAGCATCGAAAATTCAAGAGAAAATCCAGAAAAAAAAAAAGAAAAGAAAACTGTGCAGTTAGGGCTAGTGAGCCAAACCCACACCGGGACCGAGCCACCACCACTACCCCACTCCAGACCCACCGTCTAGGCCGGCCAACACACTTAGACCGGAGTTGGACGGCCAAAGAGCATCGAATCGGTGAGTCCCTTAATTGCCCCAATTTTGTGTAATTTCGTAAAATTAGTTATTTTGCCCAGAAAATTATGAAACTTGGTATTCTGAGGTTTTATTGTATGTAGATTTAGGGAAAAATAGTGATTTAGGTTAATCATGTCTAAAAATATAGAGTTCTTAACAAATTGAGCATGATTAGAATTAAAAATAAATAGGTTTAAGAGTATAGTTTGGAGCTCAATTTTTTTCTGTAGAATTCTTGTATGATATAGAATAGTGCTATGAAGCCATTTTTTTAAAATTAATTTTTGAAATTTTTAAGTTAATTTTTAGCCCTAAAATGATGGAAAAATTGAATAATTTTGAGTTAATTAGGTGATTAAGATACTAATTACTGATTTAGATAGTAATTAGATGTTTAAGGATGTTAATCTCTGATGTGGAAACCTAATCCTAGCCTTTGGAGTATTAAGTATAGTTAATTTAGGAAATTAAGTAGTTATTGTAAGAAATTAGTAATATGTGAAATTGAAAATTAATAAATCTAAAAAAATTAGGGTTATTTAGATAATATTATAATAAAAATCAGAATAATACTAAATCCGAAATAAAATTTAATTTTAGGTAAATGTATAAAAATATAAGATTTTCTCACATCAGGAATAAATCCGATACCCCAATTAGGAATAGCATGTACCGAATAGTTTAGAGTACTAAATTAAGACCCAATAGGATATTTGAATACTCGAGCTTAATGTGATTAATTTTACATTATGATTCGAGCATATTTAAGACTTAGGAATCAAAACTAAAATTTAATTTAGGGACTGAATCTCGAAATAGAGTAGAAAAAATTATTAGTTTATAATTGGTATACATGGAAAAATGAGTTAAATTACAACTTAGAATATGAATCCTTAAAGTATAAGTACTAAAAAGACCTATTTATATTATAGGACACCCAGAGACGAATCGGCTTGCAACTAAGCGATCGGGCGATTGAGAAATTCCAAATAAGTTGGGTTATTACTTATTGTAATAGAATACCATTTGTATGGTACTCAGAGACTTAGGATTGTATGTAGTTGTGATTGTAAGTAGTTTACGCATGTGTTTGATGTATCTGAATTCGTGCTGAAATTGCGGTATGATGGATTTTGGTGTTATGATTGAATTGGTGTGAATTGTTTGAAAACCCTAAATGAAATTTAATCTTATTTGACTTTAATGACCTAAAATGTCGTGCATTGCAATCCGTTAGGGGGTCATTAGGATTCTCCAACCAAATACCGACCCCTTCGAAAGGGATAGTGCAGGATTGCATAATGGTCCCTTTTTTATCCTTAGTCGAACTAAGTGATAGGAGAGGAGGTCGCGGCGAGGGTGAAGTTAATGGTTCGAAGGTAGTCATGGGAGGAGCGAGGTCTCCATTGCACAAGCCTAGGTTTGATTGTGAGCTGTTGCATAACATGGAACTCCTCAACCCGGATTAAAGCGGGCGAAATTTCTCTGATTTCACAATGGACCGGACTACGTTGTGCGATGACACTTGATTGTTGCATTGCATGAAATTAATTGCTTGATAATCTTGTTTGTGCTTGTATGCATTCACGAGTCTCCAATCCAACTTACTGAGATGTAGTTGCTCATACCCTTATAGATCTTTTTGCAGATCTTGATTTCTGAACACTTCAAGTATTATGCCGCCTTATAATTACCCAGAGGTTAGTCCTTTCGAAGCCGGGGGTATAAGGATCAATCTACTTAGTAATGATGTGTAGCTAGAGTGTCCTTGTAGTTAAGGATGAAAGACTGATAGTCATTATGTAATTTAGTATACTGTTGTGTTTATGTAAAACTTCCTAGGAAGTTCTGTGGACTTACATATAATTATACATGTTTATTAGAAATTTGTAATATTTATCATAATTATAATTTAACTATTAATCGGACTGTTTACTTTAAAGCGAGAAGTCGTCGACGCCTTGTGTAGATCATGTTTATGGTAGGTACTGTGAGGCCAGTTACTATCATAGAATGGTTTACACGGTGGGACTGTTGCGACTTTGCGACTTCGGGGCGTAACAATAGGCATCCCTCTTTCCTTGATGCTGGAGTTGCCTACAAGTTGATGGTCATTAAAGACAATGAGGATGTTAAGAATTTCATTAAGATGACTGAGTCTTTTGGGGAACGGAGTATTTAGGAAGTGTACATAAGACACATCAAAGAATCAAGTGCCCAAGCCGAGCGTGAAATACATTAGTTAGACAATTCGACCCTTTCGGATCCTAATGTGCATTCAACAATGACTGGTGTGGAGCAAACAAATATGTATCTGTTAAATGAACTGTACATGGATATCTTTGAGTATGAGCACCTAAATATCACAAAAGAACAGCTTGATGAAACATTGGATTGTATTATCGAATACGAAAAGTCTTATAACTTGTATGTAGAGATAATGCACATGGACATAAATGTCGACGATGATGGGTAGGATGAGGTAAATGGGGATGGTGATGAGGATGATGTTAGGCTCGAAGATGACTATGTTAAGGATTTGGGAGAACCTTAGGTGAGATCATATGTTGTCAGGAGTAGTGTGCAGGTCTGGCCATGTTACGAAGACGGCCCAAGTAGGCCCCATCATCGTACTAGTGAAGTATTGTTTAGCAGTTAGTTTCAGTTAGGACTTTCCACAAATAAATGTACCAGTGGATAGGCTTGTGAGAGATCTTATCCCATTTTACAACAGCCAGTACAATGGCAGCAGCTACATAACATTTGAGAGAGATGTTAATGAAATGTGAAGCAACATCAGTTGTTTTGATGACTTGAGTGTTGGAATGTATTTTAACACGAAGAAGGTTTTCATTGATGCGGTGAAGTTGTTTTACATAAGGAACCACTGTGATTTCCATGTGGAGATATCAAAACCAACTGTGTATGTAGTTTACTGTAAGAAGATAGAAGAGGAGTGTAAGTGAAGGCTACGAACTTGTTTGAAAAAGTAGAAGGTCTTTTTAAAATCACAATTTTAGAGGGTTCGCACACTTATATGAACCAAATGATGAACCATGATTATCTTGAGATCGATAGCAACATAATGGCTAAGTTATTTATCAATAGTGTATGGAAGAATCTTGATGTTAAGATACCTGATCTTGTAGTTAATCTGTAAAACATGTATAGATACATAGTAAGTAATAGAAGAGTTTTCGAGGCCAAGAAGAAGGCTATTGAGATAGTATACGGTAACTAGAAGAAGTCATATAATGAGTTACTGAGATTATTGAATGCAACAAAGTTAGGTAATCCGGGGACACAGGTAGATTAGGGCTGGAGTAGTTCACCAAAGCAAGGTGAGTCTCAGTTCAAGTGAGTTTTTTGGACATTCGAGCTGTATGTAGAAGCCTTCAAATACTGTCGACTTATTGTATGTGTTGATGGCACATTCTTATACGAAAAGTATAAGCATAAGTTGTTGTTAGTAACTTGTGGCATAGATAGGGATAATTCAATAGTTCCATTGGCCTTTGCTCTTATTGACACAGAATCGACAAAAACCTGGGGGTGGCTCCTACAGAAGCTTAAAGTGTACGTAGTCGGTCAGAAGGGAGAAACCTTATCTCTTATCTCCATTCAAACATTAACTTACTACGAAAGAAAGTTAAACTTAGGCATAAATGATATCACATAGAGATGGACATTTGAGATCGGTCAGACAAAACTAGATGCAGTGCATATAGGTGAGAAGGACATAATAGGAGCAGGTGTCCAGGAATTAATAGGGCTGGTATATTTTGCTTTTCTATCTAGGCATTATGTTATATTGTATGCATAAGCATAACGAGATGCACAATTTTTTTTTTTAAATTGTCTACTAACCATGTTTGTATGTGTTTACATGATAGATAGAGTCAAGACCTATTGATCCTTACATACTTATGAGGTAAGCTAATCATCATTCACAGGTTGTCTAAGAGGGTAAGGTGAGTAATATTATTCTCATGTACATTCAAATTTTTCATGAAAGCTATCTTACTTGCTAACTTCATTAATTGTTTATGTTGGAGGCTACGTGAGGCTACCTATGCACTATGAGTGCAGTGTAGGGAGATATCCTTACGTAAGGATGAATGAGATATTCCTATACATCCTAAGGTGGAGCCTTACATATTGGAAGTTGGTTTTTGGAGAGTTGCATAACTTTCATTTATTATGTTAGACTAGCATCTGATTACGACTAGTTAAGAGATGGAGGCCCGAGGCATAGAGTTTTATATGAAGACGAGTCCTTTTTCAAAAAATATTACAAAAAATGGCCCCTTATGCAAAATATTACTAATATAGTATACTGAAGGCACATACGAACCATGCGCCTTATGTGCCTTTAGTTTTGGTTATTTTTTACACAGAAGGCGCATCTAGTACGTATGCCTTCAATGTGCTATGAAATTTAAATTTGAATTGAAGGCGTATGTATTAAATGTGCCTTTACCTTTGAAATTTTACACTAAAGGCACATCTAATATATGTGCCTTTAGTGTAAAATTTTTTGATACACCGAATGTGCATTTAATACATGTACATTCGGTGTGGTAAATAAAAATAATTTGTAATAAAAAATGAATTGTTATTTAACCTAATAATTTCCCCCAATCCTACACAATTAAAACATGTACTTTCATCCGTACTCTACAAACTGAATGAAAAGTTTGCTACAGAAGTCGATTGCATAAAATAATAGTCGATGGAATGCCCCAACAAAGATAGCAAATAGGAAAAAAAATCAGAGCACGGAATGATCATCCAATGACCATAGGAGTCAGTTACAGTAAAAAAAATTGAAAATTGTAATGTTGGGGTAAATAAAGAATGCCATGAACTGCAATTTGTGATAAAAACTAAATTGTATATCAAATAATCAGTATATATACAAAATTTGTTATGAGTCAATGTTAATGTCAATACAATGGTAAAAAAAAGGAAAAAGGAAAAAAAAAATAGACAAAACATATCTATTATCGCTAATGCCTTGTGAAGGTCTTCATGGCGGGGGAAAGAAGTAAACGCCCTTGTCTATCTTATGACTGCATAAGCTGAGGTGATGGATCATCAAGATTAAGTTCCTTGGGAGGAACTGGGTCGACTAAAAAGGATGGATGCAGTTAAGTGATGCCTTCACCCATGGAGGATGGTGTGGGGGTGGAATGCTGCTTTTGAGGTGCTGGTGAAGTTGCAAGATCAAGATGATGCTGGAACTTAGATATCATGTAAGAGTTAGATTCAACCTTAGAGCTGGATTCAACTCTCGAGGTGGAGGCTGCTCTTGACTTGAGGTATGTGTTATATCCCCCGTTAATCTGCCTAAGGTCAATGGAATGACGTCTATGTGGTGGGATATCATTATCAAGGTCTGCCCGACGACGTCTCGGTTGGGCTCTGCCTCCTCAAATTCTGGCTCTACCCCTAAGTGGTGTACGGGGAGCTAGTACATCCTTATTCGTAGGTAGTCCTTGCTCCCCTTTGTTGTCTACATAAGGTGGTTGTTATACGTTCTCGTGCTATAGGTAAAGGATGAGGCCACTGTATTGCTTAATAAACTAAAGTGCCCCATCTGTAATATCTAGTGCTGTAAGATAGTTAAGTACTAGCTGCACATTTCTAAGTGAGTCTACTTGAAATAAGTAGACAAACAGGTATCTGAATATATGATAGCAAGTATATACGAATGTAGAAGCTAATGGATGATTTTACATGTACTTACCAATAGATCGATGATAGCTCCCTAGTGTGTAATGTAACATCGGGAGATCTGTCTGTACCATGGCTGGTAACTTTCATTGAACCCTTGAGGACCTTGGATGTGTACTAAGAATCCATGTCTCTATCCCTAAGCCTGGATGTACGTAGAGTGCATGTTGATCCAGTTAACATCTATCCTATCCTGGAAGTCTAACTGATAGAGCTACCTAGATATGTCAACATCCTGTGAGGGGTACTGGTATCCACTAAATTGTCAGACGATACGATTTGGGAAACACCACTCAATGATGTGGAAATATATCAGTGGTATTCGGACGGTTCAAATGTGTTGCCCAACAATGCAAAAGTGAGGTAGCAACTATAGCAACTCCTCCATATAAGGCTTCCAAACAACTTAATGGGTAAAATAATAATAACAAATAATAATAATAAGCAAATCAATGAGGGTTAGCACTTACGTTCAACAAAAGGACAGCAAAGAGGAGAACTTATCATATCTTACTTACTGCGTCGTTTGCATGTCAAACGTTATGCAGTATACATCTACTACATGTATTGGATGTTGAGTAATATCCTACACTACCCTCTATTTAGCCGCTAATGGCCTATCCCCGTCAATAATAAACACTTATCAGTTAAGTGGGGCAACATATGGGAATCTATCATAAGCCTAAACCTGAAGTAGAATAGAGCCCCTCTAGGCTCATGAGCATCGGACGATGAGGTAGAGCACAACTATCAGTATAACCATGCCAAGCAAGTGCCGCCCTAGTTAAACTGCCCATCTACAGAGAAGTTCTCTAACAATGGGAGGAATATGAGGTGAATAAGACTGAAGGATTTATTTGCAAATATAAATCCCATCATCAGGTTGAGTATGTGTCACGTCCTAAAGCGGTAGAGTCGTAACTATCCCGCCATATAAACCATTCTAAGATAGAAGCTGACCATATAACCACCATCTTAGACTTGATTTACACAAGGCGTTCACGACTAACTTGCTTTGAAGTAAACAGTTCATAAATTAAATAAGTTATTTGCTTAAGAAAGTATGGAAACATTTACATATACTAATATTCAAGTATTACAAATAATGTTTATAGGGTTTTCTTATCCTATACTTTTTAAGTAATACATTATTTGAAAACGAAAGATTTTAAATAAAAGCTAAGACCTTAAAGATATATATATGTGCTTCAGATGTATTTTCGTTACTCCCTAGGATCCAGTAGTGGCTAGCATCAAGGTAATTGAAATCTACTTCCTAATTAGCACTTACAATAAAGTTTATAGGGATGTGAGTAACTACAACTCAGTAAGTTGGGACGGAGACCTAAAACCATATAGCAAACACAAACAAGATTATCAACCAAATTATTTGGTGCAATGTATGCTTAAGCAAATGCCATCACACGACGTTGTTCGACTTGTCGTGAGATTAGAGAAATTGAACCTGCTCTAATCCATATTGTGGAGTTTCCGTTAATGCAACTGCTTACGACCAAACCCAAGCTTGTACAATAGAGACACCACTCCTTCTGTGACTACCTTCAAATCATTAACTTTACTTTTGTTGCGACCTCCTCACCTGTCATTTAGTTTGACTAAGGATGAAGAAAGGACCAATTATGCCATCTAGTGCTATCCCTTTCGAAGAGGTTGATATTTGGCCGGAGAATCTTAATGTTCTCTTAATGGGTTGCTATGTATATCCGATTTAGAATTTATGGTCAAATATTTAGTTAAGTCCGTTATAGAGTGATCAATTGTTTCATACAACTCATATAATACAAGTCAAAGTAGCACTTCAACATCATATCATCAACTCAAAATAAGCACATACGCATAGTCAATTATCTAACAAGCACAGTTAAGTACAATTTTAAGCCTCCGAGTACTGTAAATTAGTACTTCGAAATGTAACAATGTGTTAATCCCAACTTACTCGAAATCCTTAAGTCGCTTACTCAACTTATCGCAAGTCGACTTGTCTCCGTGTTTCCTATAATATAAATATTTTTTTAATATTTATATTTTTATGTTATATATCAACTTTAGATTAAGATTTAACTAAGATTTCTGCTTATATATTATCATGTACTATCGATTCATTCTAGGTTAGTTTAGGATCCGAGTTCCAAATCCGATTCTGATTCAGGTTTTAAATCAGTTCTACTTATAAGTATTATGCATAAATCCTAAAAATGTGATCTGAACACTAATGTGAAATTAATCACATTAGACTCGAGTATTCTAATTATCACATTTTGTCCTAAGTCAGTATTATATTCTACCTAGTACACGTTAATCCTTATTAGTGTATTGAATTTATTCCCGATGTGAGAAAATTTTACATTTTTTATATAAATATGTAAATTTAAGTTTTCTACTAGATTTATTATATATTCCTATTATTAGTATAATATCAATTTTTATTCTAATATTTTCTATTTATTATATTTCCAATTTTTCATATTATGTATTATTACCTATTATGTACATAATACACATTTAACATTTTTATCATTCCAAATATCATCTCCCAACATCATTTAACATCTCAAAATATCTAAATTTAACCCAAATTAAATTTTACACCTAATTACCCTAATTTGTAAAATTAACTTAAAATTTATTATTTTTTTCTATTACTTATTTACTACGTAATACCCTAATAATTACATCCAACCCTCTAAATGCTATAGAGAGCATGCTCCATCAGATTTCAACATCTTAAAACATGTAATTATGTACTAAATCAATAATTATCTATCTAATTACCTAATTAGCCCTAAATTAACTATTTTATACATCATTTTAAGGTTTAAAAATTTCGAAAATGAATTTTTGAAAAAAGGCTTCATAGTACTATTTTAAATATTCTAAATAGCCTACACAAAAATTTTGGGCTTAAGATTACTCTTAAGGTCATTTATTTCTAAACCGAAATATGCTTAGTTTTGCATAATTTTTTAAGCACTATATATCATGGGATATATTTTTATTAAAATAATATTTTTCCTAAAATTTATACACAAAAATATTCCACAATACCAAATTTTATAATTTTCTAAGTATTTTTAACAAAATAGGAAAAATTAGAAGAAAGATCGAACTCACCGGAATTGATAACTTCAGCCACCGTCGGCCACTAAGGCTTTGTTGGCCAACTTGGGCACTGCCACCACTGTGTAGTGGTGGGGGTTGTCTACTTTCAGGTGTTCGTTTGGTTAGGGATTTCTTTCAAGTCTTTAATTGTACAGATTTTTGTAATTTTTTTGAAAAAGTCCTAATTCTCTCTTGTATTGACCCTCTCCAATTTTCTCACTTCATAAATTGTCCAAGTGAGCTTCTGGAATTTTTTAGATATTTATAGAGCTCTAAGGGAATTATAGTGTATTAATTTGACTAGACATTTGCCTTATTTTCTCTTTTTCTTACTTTCTATTTGTTGCAATTTAATCTATTGCAATTTAATCGGTTGCTTTTGTTTTTTCAATTCCAGATTGCTACACCCCACTTCTAGACATTTCCTTATTTTTCTACAATTTTCCTGATTTTTTCTTAATTATGCTTGCATTTTCTTTAATTATTTAACATTATTTTAGCCTATTTCGCGTATTTTAAGTAATTACGCGTATTTCTACCTACATGTAAATACATATATGGTATAAATAAATACTCATAAATACTATTTAAGTTATTTATGATTTTTAGTGTATATATAATTTATATTTATCGATTTGTTAGTTATTGGAATTCGTTCTAAGCGTTTTTGATAAATAACAGACAATTTAAAAAAAATTCAATATTATATTAATTAATCATTTTATTACTTAATTTCTCAAATTCAAATTTACGAGATCACTTGTACTAATAATTCTAACTTCATTATAAAATTTGAATTAGATCGAACAATTTATTTGATCACCTTAAATTCTATGAATCGAACCTCAAGTAGTTGATTACAGGACTTATAGTATGTACGTATGCGAGTATTGTTGAACCGTTTCATCGTCCGCCCTATGGGGAAGTACTTAGAAGTGCTCTTGCAACCATATAAGAGATAAATAGGTACCTCTCAGGCTTAATGTCCAGCAATCTCACCCTTATGTTAGTTTAACTCTCATCATCATTTGTTTCGGTCCGACCCTCTATTGAAAGTTTGAGTTGGACTTCAACATCCTGTAGTGTGCTGATTGCCTTTTTAGTGGGTAAGTGGAACATGTGTGTCTTAAGCCTTCATCTCTCAACTAAAGTCGTAATCAGATGCTAATCCAACATAATAAATGAAAGTTGTACAACTCTTTAGAAACCAGCCTCTCGTACATAAGGCTCTACCTTAAGATGTATAGGAATATCTTGCTTATCCTTACATAAGGATATCTCATTGCGTTGCACTTGTAGTGCATAAGTAGCCTCTTACACAAACAATTAATGAAGTTAGCAAGTAATACAACTTTCATGAAAAATGTGAATGTACATGAGAATGATATTACTCACCTTGCCCTCCTAAACGGCTTATGAATGTTAACTGGCTTGCCTGTTAAGTATGCATGGATTGATAGATCCTAGCTCCATTTATCCTGTGAACACATATAAACATGATTAGTAGACAATTAAAAAAAAATATCGTGCATCTTATTATGCTTATGCATGTAGTATAACATAATGCCTAGATAGAAAAGTAAAATGTATCAATCCTGTTAATCTTTGGACACCTCCTCTTATTATGTCCTTCCCACCTACATATGTTGTATCTAGTTTTTTCTAACCACTCTTGAACATCCATCTCTATGTGATATTGCTTACATTTAGGTTTACCTTTCTTTCGTAGTAAGTTAATATTTGAGTGGAGATTAAGGAAGCTAACTTGTGGTAAGTTCAACTCGTCAGCAATTGGGTAAAAATGAGCTCGGTAACAATCTATCTGGTTTGCTCACTTATACCATAGCCCTATTGCTGATTTGCTGTCTACCCTCATGCTTGCTACAGTAGCACATACATGGGAGCAAGAGATTGTATATATTTGCCACTTTTGATAAGTTCATGTGTGGGCCCTGAAGTCAATTGTATGTGTCCTTCCTCTTCCTTTTAAGCCTATCCTCATCATTCGACTGCCAATCAAAATCTCAAAAAGATTGTTTTGAAAGTTGAATGAAATGACTCTATGTACACTTATTCGCCCTTTCCACGTTTCATACATTTGTAGAGTGTAATCAGTGTAGCTCTTGCTACAATCGATTGCTTCCTTGGTGTCTTTATATCTCTCCTCCCAATAAGCAACATAATTGTAAAATATCTTCTTTACTAATGCAGTGACGGGTAATCTACACGTAGATTTCAAAATGGAGTTATAACTCTTGACAATGTTTGATGTTATGTATCTAAAGCGATAATATCTGTCATATGTAAGTGTCCACCAATCCAAATCAACATTATCAAACTACGTAGGAGCGTTCTCCTTAGCCTATGTCAACTACTCCAAGAAACATTTGAATTTCTTTTCCTATGCCTGAACACCTACAAATCATACAAGTTTCTTACACAATTGGTTTTTGTGTTTCTAACAATGTGCCACATTGAAGTTACTAACAATGTGCCGTAGATAGTATCTCCAAACTGCAAACAGTAGCTGCCACCCTACTGATGGTTCTTAGTATGTAGAATCAATACCGGATACTTTGTTGGATATATGACATAAGGTTTCTCCCTTCTAACTGACTATGTGCACTTTAACCTTCCAAAGGAACCACCCCCAGGTTTCTGTCAATTCTGTATCAATAAGAGGAAAGGCAAATGGAACCATTGAATTGTCCTTATTTATGCTACAAGTTATTAACAACTTATGCCCATACTTTTCGTGTAAGAATTTATCATCGACACATACAATATGTTGGCAGTATTTGAAGGCTTCTACACACAGCTTGAATGTCCAAAAAACTCACTTGAACTGAGACTCACCTTACTTTGGCGAACTACTCTAACCCCAATCCACTTGTATCCCCGGATTGCTCAACTTCATTGCATTCAATAATCTCAGCAACTCATTATATGATTTCTCCCAATTACCGTATATCATCTCAACAGCCTTCTTCTTGGCCTCGAAAACTCTTCTATTGCTTACTGTGTATCCATATATGTTTTGCACATTAGTTGCAAGATCAAGCATCTTAACATTAGGATTCTTTTGTACACTATTGATAAATAACCTAGCCATTATGTTGCTGTCGATCTCAGGATAATCTTGGTTCATCATTTAGTTCATACATGTGTGCAAACCCTCTAGAATTGCGATTTTGAGAAGACCATCTACTTTCTTCAAATAAGTCCGTAGCCTTTACTTATACCCTTCTTCTATCTTCTTATAATAAACCTTGTATACAGTTGGTTTTGATATCTCTACATGGAAATCACAGTGGTTCCTTATGTGGAATGATTTCGCCGCATCTATGAAAACCTTCTTCATGTTAAAACGCATTTCAACACTCAAATCATCGGAATAGTTGATGTTGCTTCACATTTCATTAACATCTCTCTCAAATGTTACGTAGCCACTGCTATCGTACTGGCTATTGTAAAATGGGATAGGATCTTTCATAAGCATATCCACCGAAAGTTTTGAAACTGACTGTGGATAATACTTTACTAGTACGACGATGGGGCCTACTTAGGCCATCTTCGCGAAATGGTCAGATCGGCATACTACTCCCGACAACATATGGTCTCACTTGGGGTTCTCCCAAATCCTCAATGTAGTCATCTTCGAGGCCAACATTATCCTCATCACCATCCCTATCTACCTTGTCCTGCTCATCATCGTTGTCATTTATATCCATGTGTATTCTCTCCACATACGGATTATAGGACTCTTTGTGTTCGATAATAGGACCAATGCTTCGTCAATCTGCTTTTTTGTGATATTCATATGCTTGTACTTAAAGAAATCTATGTATGGTTTATTTAACGGATCCATATTTGTTTGCTTCATATCGATCATTATTGAATGTACATTGAGATCTGGAAGGGCCAGATTGTTTAGCTCATGTATTTCATGCTCGGCTCGAGTACTCGATTCTCCGATATGCTTTATGTATACTTCCTGAATACTCTGTCCCCCAAAAGACTCGGCCATCTTAATGAAATTATCAACATTCTCATTATCTCTAATGGCCATCAACTTGTAGGCAACTCCAGCATCATGGCAAAAGGGATGCTTGTGCATCGATTCAACACCACTCGAGTCAATTTCAACGCATCCACAAATTCTCCAAATAAAATGAGAGAAGTTCGAATCTTTCCTAATCTTTAACTTCTTAACGGGCTCTCTGTCATACTTTAGAACCCATTTATCCATCACAATATTTCCATTCACATATACAATAACTTTCATGTAATCTGCCATTTTCACCTTAGTAATGTCACAATAAACCAAATATTTATATGACATTAAAAACTTCATCTACATACTGAGCAATAATTTAACAAAATGTACAAAGTCGTCTCGTTAAGTTGTATCGTGTACTACTTAACTAACTCATTAATTTGACCCAACACATTACCAATTCCAAAAAAAGAATATATATATATATATATATATATATATAATAATTTCAATCTATGTTCCAAAATTTTTCATACCTATATTTGTATGATTTATCTACTGAAACGCAAAAAATGCCTTAATATAGATAAAATATAATAAATTTTTATGAAATATCAATAATTTACATAACTTACGCTACATCTATGACTACTCAATATATATAATTTAGTAATAATTTTTTTTCTAAAAAAAAGTGCATAATGTGGATTACTACTAAGATTACAAAAAAATTTTGCGAATGTAAGTTATGAATTATTATCTATTTCAGACGTACACTAACGTGAAAAATTGGAGGGGAACTTCAACTTTGGGTTTCCTTTAGTTTTCTTTGTGTTTTAGATATTTCAAAATTTGGTAGGGGTGAAAATAAAGTTTGGCTGTGCGGATTGGGGTGTTGGCACCTTCAATTTTAGCTTATGCGCCTTTAGTTTAAGTGTTTATAACTGAAGGTGCATGTATTGTATATGCCTTCAGTTTAAAAAATAATAGAAAGTGAAGGTACATGCAAGCTGTCACTATACTATATTGGTAAATTTTTTTATATGGAGCCTTTTTCCATAATATATTTCGGAAAATGACTCATATTTATATAAAACTTTGAGACACATACATTCCACCTACTCACTGGAGAAGCGACCATCACATTAAGGATGTTGAGGTCCAGCTTGAACTTCCAAAAAAGAGGGTTTTGCGGTGGTGGATTGGATTACGATGGATGATGATGAGAGTTAGACTGATGTAGGGAAGAGATTGCTGAGCGTGAGTCTTGCTTGAATGAGGGGTGCTCGTTTATCTTTTACATGGTTACGAGAGCACTTTAGGGTACTTTCCGGTAGGGCGGATGAAGAGATGGTTTAACAGTATGCGCATACGTACATATTCAGCCTGATAGGGGGTTTCATATTTGTGGATAAATCCTCTAATCTTATTCACCTCATGTTCCTCTCATTGCTAGAGAACTTTTCTATAGTTGAGTAATTTAGTTGGGGCAGTGCTTGCTTAGCATGGTCGTATCGATAGCTATGTTTTACCTTGTTGTCCAACGCTCATGAGCTTGGAGGGGCTGTGATTCTATTTTAAGTTTGAGTTTTGGATAAATTCTCACATGTTAACCAGCTTAGTTGATACCGATTTATTATTGACGGGGATAGGTCATTGTTGGCCAAATGGAGGGTAGTGTGGGATACTACTTAGCATCCAATCCATATAGTAGATGCATATTGTACAACGTTTGACATGTAGATGATGCAGTAGGTACGATATGATAAGTTCTTCTCTTTGTTGTCCTTTTGTCAGACGTAAGTGCTAACCTTCGTTGTTTCGCTAATTTGTTTTTTTTTTTTTTTTTTGCTCGTTAGGTTGTTTGGGAGCCTTATATGGAAGAGTTGCTATAGTTGCTGCCTCACTTCTGTATTGCTGGACGACATATTTGGACTATTTAGGTACCACTCATATGTCTCCACATCATTGAGTAGTGTTTCTCAAATCATGTCATTCGACAGTTTGGTGAATACCAATACCCTTTACAGGATGTTAATACCTCTGAGCAGCTCTACCAATTGAACCTCTAAGGTATGACAGATGTTGACTGGATCAATACGCACTTTACATACATCCAGGTTTGGAAATAAAGACATAGATTCTTAGTATACGGCTAGGGTCTTTGAGGGGTCGATGATAGCTATTGGCCATGGTATAAACAGATCACCTGACATTACATTACACACTAAGGAGCTGTTATTGGTCGACTGGTAAGTATATGCGAAATCGTCCATTAATTTATATATACTTGTTATCGTATATTTTGACAGCTATTTTTTTACTTATTTTAGGTGGACTCACTTAGGAGTGTGTAGCTAGTACTTAACTATCTTATAGCACTGGGTGTTGCAGATGGAGTACTTTAGTTTGTTGAGCAGTACAGTTGTTTCATTCTCTACCTACAGTACGGATAATGATGTGTCAGCTCTTTGTGCACCCCCTAGGGATAGAGCCAAAGTTCGAGGAGACAAGGCTCGATTAGGACAATGTTAGGCAGATCAACAGGGGATATAGCACATACCCCGAGTTAGGAGTCGCCTTCACCTCTGGAGTCCAATCCAACTCTAGGGTTGGAGCCGAATCTAACTCTAGAGCTGGATCTAGCTCTTACTTGACTCCCGAGTTCCAACATTAACTTAATCTTGTGACTTCATCAGCACCTTAAAAGCGATGTTCTACCCCCACATAGCTCTCCATAGGTGAGGGCGACACTTAATTGCATCCGGTCTCTTTAGTCGACCGAATTCTTCCCAATGAGCTTGATCTTGACGATCTACCATCTCAGCCTATGCAATCACAAGACAGATAGGGGCATTTACTTCTTTTCCTTACTTTGAGGACCTTTATACGACGCGAGTGACAATAGATATGTTTTGTCTATTTTTTTCTTTTTTCCTTTTTTTACCATTGTATTGACATTAACATTGACTCATAACAAATTTTATATATATACTGATTATTTGAAATACAATTTAGCTTTCATCACAGATTGCAGTTCATGGCATTTTTTATTTATCTTGGTATTACAATTTTCAATTATTTTTACTATTATTGACTCTTATGGTCAATAAATGATCATTTCGTGCATCGATTTTTTTCTTATTTGCTACATTTATTGAGGCGTTCTATTGATTGTTATTTTATGCTATTAACTTTTGTAGCAAACTTTTCATTCAATTTGTAATGTGTGGATGGTGGTACATGTTTTAATTGTGTGGGATTAAGGAAACTTACAAAGTTGAATAACAATTTATTTTTTATTACAAATTATTTTTATTTAACATACTAAAAGCGTATGTATTAGATATGCATTTGGTGTGGCAGAAAATTTTATATTGAAGGTAGATTTATTAGATATGTCTTTAGTATAAAATTTCAAAGTTGAAGGCGCATTCAATATACGTGCTTTCAATTTAAATTTAAATTTCATGGTAAAAGGTATATATATTAGATGTGTTTTTAGTATAAAAAATAACTAAAACTCATGCGTGTTTTATAATATTTTTCATAAAAAACCATTTTTTCTAATATTTTTCGAATATAATATTTTTCGAAAAGGGAACTGTACTAATATAAAACTCCCACAAACTCGGCACCGGACCAGCCCTAAATGAGCATGGCCGGCCTGCGACCTGCTGTTTTCTTTCAGATCAAGAGGAGCACGGAGTGGGATCGCTGCTCACGCCTTTGCCCATGTAGCACATAAACCCTTAAACTATCTATTTCTTTTCTCGTCCTTACTTTCCTACCGGAGACGAGAGCTAGAAACATCCATTCATAGGAAGGAAGAAATTAGGGTTTTTCTCTCAGAAAATCGTTGAATGGCGAACGTTAATGGCCAACTGCAACCAGCACAGATTCCGACGAGCTTTGGCCACGAACTTAGGGCTTGTCTCCGTTGTCGTCTCGTCAAGACCTACGATCAGGTACCCACTCTCCTTCCCATCTCCCACAACATTCACCTGCCCTAATTAGTTAGAAAATTTCTAATTTTTCTGGGTTCAATTTTGAATTTACAGTTCTTTGCTTATATTAGTTGTATATGAATCAATGCAGTTTAGAGAAAGTGGGTGTGAAAATTGCCCCTTTTTCAAGATGGACGAAGACCACGAGCGTGTTGTTGATTGCACAACCCCTAACTTCTCTGGGTACATATATTTATATTTTTTCACCATTATATTTATTGTTCTTTTTTTTTTTGTTGTGTTTATTTGTTTATCATATAATGTGAAGAAAGTTGGTACCTTTAGCCGAGTAGTGAAACCGTATACCTGGTTCAATTGTTGTCGTAAGTGGTTTTCATGTGATTTTCATGTTGCCATTTGCATTCAAGAAGAAATAAGTGAAAGAAGATTGAATTTTATCAAACATGGATGCATTAGGCTTGATTGTTTCACCTTGTTGCCAACTGTTCACAGCAGCTTGCATATAATAATTGCTAATATTTTAACGTACTTTCTCCTTTTCCTAACTTTTGATTTTATGGTATTAGAATGAATGGTGCTAAGCTACAGTAGCAAACTGGAATGTATTTTTTGCCAACGTATGCTCGAAAAGCTTCGACTTATGATGAAATAAAGATATTAATTCAAATTCCTGTACATGTGAAGGGAAAGTGCTAGTAGATGGAAAGCATTCTGCCAAGCCGTTTGCCTCTTTTTTGTTCCTGTGGGGCTGATAAGCTCATAAATGTAATTATCCAGAATAATTGCCTTTTCTTTTTTTGGTGGATTAAGTACAAAGTTACACATTTTTTCCCTTTCTCTAAGCGCATAATTACACATGAATATCATAATTGAATTTAAAGTATAGGCATAATTGCATAACTATCTTGTGTTGGATATTTCTATGGATGCACTTTATGAAAGAATGGTTTTCTTTTGCTGAAAATCCTGCAGGACAATATCTGTCATGGATCCGACCAGAAGTTGGGCAGCTAGGTGGTTGCGAATAGGTATATGGTCACATTAGCATACTTCTTACTGATATTTGAAGTGTTTCTTGATTAGTTCATACCATCCTCTATGGACTAGATTTCTTGCAGTTACCACACTTATCCTCATTCTTTTTTTCTTTGAAGTGAAGTATCTGTAGCTTCGCTAGATGTTATATAATGTGGATTTTTTTCTGAGTACAACCCTAGACCTTAAACCTAAAAGCATCTTGAATGACTTCTCATAACTGGTGCAATTGATGATATCAACATGAGTGTGTACAAATGGTGATGTAGTCATTACTTGCTTGATATTGTCTCCAATGTTGTGATATAATTGTAACCACTGGGAAGGGCTTTCAGTTGCTACAATTGTGACCCCTTATGGGAGAGAAGTTTCATTCCTAAAGATAAAGAACATGTTTGGTCGAGAGCTTTGGTAGTGGGTGGTTCAGGATAATTGCAAATCTCAACTATACTAAAGGTGCACCTATCTGCAAAAAAAACATTTTCCTGGTCATGAGATGAAAAAGGGGAAATCCCTATTGCTCTCTTCTTTTCAATCCTCTTCTATTTAATGTGCCAAACTGGAATCTGAATGATAAAACCACTCTTGCATCTCTTTCAAACACTGCTTCAAGGATATCTTCTCGAGTAGTGAATTAGCTGTGCTTTGGATGCAATGCAGGAAAATTTGTTCCTGGTGTCTACACAATTTCAGTTTCTGAGGCACTGCCTGAGGACTTGCAGGTGTGTTCTGTTCTATGTTCTAAAATGCTTTTTTTATAATGATTACATCTAACTTTGGCCAAAAAATAAAAAAATACATAAAAAAAAGAAGAAAATGATTACATCTAACATTTATTTGTTATGTTGACGAGAAATGGTCTAATCCTTAAGTCTAGATGTTCTCAATACAAGCCTGGAATTGATTATGTTTTGAAATTCTTATGTGCTTTGTGCACTCATTATCAATATATTCTTCCAATTGGGATTCTTTTGTATGATGAAAAATCCCTTACTAATACTATCCATGCTTCCTTGCCCTGATGTACCTGTTGTAACATATATTGAACTTTAGAAAAAAATTTGCTGAAAATTCCAGCCAACTTTTTGTTCTCTGGTTGTTTCTCACGTAGGGCAGCTAATGTCATGAAGAAAGGTTAAAAGGGTTTATCATTATTACTATTATTATTATAATATAACATGCTGAGCCTCTTAATCAAATTTTACATGCTGCTCAGCGCTGTTTGAAGGGGTTTTTTGTTTTTTTTTTTTTCCCTACATTTTTTCTGGCATATTCGGGATTTCTCCCTTACATGAAGCTGGAACTTCATTGGACAGCAATATGCTTTGGTAACAACTTTGTACAGTGGGCATGCAATATGGACCTTGGAAAGAACTGTTGGACTGATGTGTTTGAAGTAATCTTATTACATTGGATTTTCTTAAATAGGAATGGCAATCTGTGACGGAGCTTGACAATGGCTTGAACTTGGCTTGAATCGAAACATGACTATAGATATAAAACCTGAAATTGACATGACACAACTAATTAGATAATATCCAATTGTGACATGAATTGAAATGACTTAAAAATTTAATTATTTCGGCTGCCAAATTGATCTTGCATATTCTTAATCGAACTTATTTAAAATGAAAGTGAAATGCGATCTAAGGACTGCAACCATCACAAATTGTTTGTTTTTGTTTCTTTTATTTTTGGCAGAATTTATGTGAAGATGAACATGTGCAATATGTTCCACCAAAATGATAAGCCAGCTTGTTGGGAGATGATACTCTTGACAAATGTAGTATAAGTCTAAAACAATGTAAAGATGGATACCCATTCTAGGAACTATCTGGAAAAACTTATATCTAGGTTTGGTTGTGCGGCACAGAACTTTTTAGCTTCATCATCTAGCTGTTTTGTACTCATGATCAATTGCTCACTGCTGTCCGCATTTTTGTTCCTCGTGGTTTTGGCCGTTTGAAAATGTTGGCAAGGTGGTAATGGTCTGGTATTGTTTTTGTACCTCGGAGAAATGTTCAGTATTCTCACTCGATCCTTTTAACTCGTATTTGCCTGGTTGATTTCTCTAAAGCTACATTGTGAAAACAGAAGTCAGGAAAAGACTTGGATTAATTCATGTTAAATCACTTTGCCTGTAAGCGCATACTCATGATTAGATTGTAATAAATCAATCTCTACTGCAGGATTAATTCAAAAGGATTCGTCAATGACCCAGATAGCCCATGTTCTCCCCTCTCTCATTCGTAGCCTTTTTTACTCCTGCAAACCAAATTATGCTATCATTAAAGTTCATTGGAGTAAAATACATGGTTAAAGAGAAAAATAAAAGAAAGAAAGAAAGAAAGGCTTGTTGGCTACCTTGATAACCATTGGTCCATCGCTACTCTCATGGTGCTCCTTGTGCCTTTGCCGAGCTTTAATTGTGCCTGCTTGAGATTCCACCATTCCTTCACACGGCCATGGTGCCACGGTCACAAACCAAGTGTCCTGCCGGTCTGCAGTGATGATTCAACCATAGCCTTGTTACCTAGATTTTCACAGGGTAATGGAGCTTCAAGCTCTACTGTTAACATAGAACAATAACCTCCACTGCGTTGGATATCTCAGCATTTGGATATTCATTATGAAGTTTTCGATATGAATCTACAATGGGGCCTTCGTTAAGATCGGCGTAAGATAGTGTATCAAGACCTTCGACAATAAAATCTCGTTTAACTCTGCCTAATTGGTAGATTATTTGAACTTCCACCATTGTCGACATATCTTGTCTATGGGAGCCCGATCTATATAGTTCCTGCAACTGAAATAAAGCTGCCTGCTACTACGAAGGAAACATGGACCGTGAAACCAAGACCGAGACGAGTACATATGCAGTAGCTGCGATAAATACCTTTACTGCAATACCAGTGACCCAGATATATGTAGAATATTTTGCCGTTGGATAGCACGCATAAGACCTAGAAATGTGAATCCTGCTACGACAACCTAAGTCTCCCTTTTCCTGCACTTGCCATATGTGAGAATCCTGAAATAGCAAAAAGAGAGTTTTACATAAATATGGGCATTTTTTCAAAAAATATTACAAAAAGGGATTTGTTTAAAATAAAATTACAAATATAGTATACTAAAAATATATCGAGTGAATGTATTTTTAGTATCTTATGATTTTTACATTGGGTATCACTTTTTATTACCTTTATTAAAGTAATGTTCTTTCAATCCTTAACTTATAAATTGAATGGAAAGTTTGATATTCCTTCAATATCACTTTTTACTAACCTTGCTAGTTTCCTTTTATCTGAAACAATAAAGTAATGTTCTTCTAACTCTTAACTTGCAAACTATATGAAAAGTTTGATATAGTAATCAATTACATAAAATCACAATTGGTGGAACAACTCAACAAATATGACAAGTGGGGAAGAAATAAACACATGGGATGATCATCCAATGATCATACGAGTTGAATAGAAGAAAAAGTAATTGTAAATTGTAAAATTAGGATAAATAAACAATACATTAAATGTAACATATGATGAAAAGTGAAATGTATATCAAATAATAAGTATATACAGAAAAGTTGTGATGAGTCAATGGCAAGGTCAATATAATGGAAAAATAAAGAAGAAAACCAAAATAATAGATTAAATATATCTACCGATGCCTATGTCGTATAAAAGTCCTCACAACAAGGGAAAGAAGTAAACGTCCTCGTTTAGTGTATGTTTGAGTAGGCATAGGTAATGGATTGTCGAGCTTAAGTTCCCTAGGAGGAATTGGGTCGGCTGGATGATTTGGATGCAGTTGAGTGATTCCCTTACTCATGGATGATTGTATGGGGGTAGAACGTTGCTTTTGAGGAGTTGATAGAGTAGCAAGGTCAAGATATTGTTGGAACTTGGGAGTTATGTATGCACTAGATCTTGGCCTGGAGTTGGATTCGACTCTCGAAGTGGAGGCAACATCTGACTTAAGGTGTGTGTTGTATCCCCTACTAATATGCCTTCGGTCTACAAAATGACTGGCATGTGGTGAGATATTGTGACTGAGGTCTGCTCGATGACATACCGCTCGAGCCTTGCTTCTTAGAACTCTAGCTCTACTTTTAGGTGGTGCTCGAGGAGCTGGCATCTCCTCGTTAGTAGGTGGTTCTTGGTCTCCATCGTAATCCATATGGGGTAGCTTATGTACGTTCCCCTACTATGGTTAGAGGATAAGGCCACCATGCTGCTCAATGAAGTTAAGTGCCCTATCTGTAATACCCAGCGTTGTAGGATAGTCAGGTGTTAGTCTGACACTCTTAAGCGAGTCCACTTAAAATAAGTAAAGAAAACAGATGGTGGTATATATGATAACAAGTATAAACAAATGAAAAATAAAATAATGGACGATTTTAGATGTTTATAACAATTGACCAGTGACAGCTCCATGGTATGTAATATAATGCTAGGTGATTTGTCTATACCACAGCTAGTAGCTCTCATCAACCCTTCGAGGACCCTGGATGTGTACTAAGAATCCATATCTTTGTCTTCAAGCCTAAATGTAAGAAGAGTGTATGTTGATCCAGTCAATGTTCGTCCTACTTCGAAAGTCTAACTAGTGGAGCTGCTTTAAGGTGTTAACCTCCTGTGGAACATACTAATATCCTCCAAACTATCGGATGACATGGTTTAGAAAGTACCATTTGGTGATGTGGAAACATATGAGTGGTACCTGGATAGTCTAAATGTGTCGCTCGGCAATACAATATTGAGGCAGTAATTCCTTTGTATAAGGCTCTTAAACAACCTAAAGGGCAAAAGACAAAGAAAAAAAAAATAAACAACTAATCAAACAACGATGGTTATCACTTATAATCAAGAAAAGTACAGTAAAGAGGATAACTTATCATATAATACTTATTGTGTCGTTTGCATGTCAAAAGTTGTGCAATACGCATTGGATGCTGAGTTGTATCTTGCATTACCTTCTATTTGGCCGCCAATGGCCTATTCCCACCGATAAGAAACCTATATCAATTAAAGGGGGGTGACATGTAGGAATCTTTTTCAAGCCCAGACCCGTAATAGAATCATGGCCTCTCTTAGCTCATGTGCGTCGGATGAGGAGGTAGAATACAGTTGTTAGTACAACCATGCCAAACACGTGTTGCCTCAACTAAATTGCCTAGCTATTCAGAAGTCCTCTAGTAATGGTAGGAACATCAGGTGGATAAGGCTGGAGGATTTATCCATAAATACAAATCCTCTCATCAAGCTGAGTATGTATGCATGCGCATACTGTCGGACCATCTCGTTGTCCGCCCCACGGGAAAGTATCCGGAAGTGCTCCCTTAACTACGTCAGAGATAAGCAAGTACCCTTCATCCAAGCAGGCTTCATGCCCAGTAGCTTCTCTCCTACATCAACCCAGCTCTCCTCATCATCCGTCTTTGTTTGCCTTGCCACTGTAAACCCCTCAATTGGAAGTCCAAGCTGGACCTCAAGATCCTATAGTGTGATGGTTGCTTCTCCAGTGGGTAAGTGGAACGTGTATGTCTCGGACCTCTATCTCTCAACAAGTGCCATAATCAGATATCAACCCAACATAATAAATGGGATCTATGCAACTCCTTAGAACCTAGCGTCTTGTATATACGACTTTATCTTAGGATGAATAGGGATATCCTACTCATCTTTGCGTAATGACATCTCACTACGCTGCACTTGTAGTACATATGCCGTCTCTTAAACAAACATTCAGTTAAGTTAGCAAGTAATACATCGTTAGCAAGTAATACATCGTCAACAAGGGAATTGGTTGTAAATGATAATGACATTATTCACCTTGCTCTCGCAGACGGCCTGTGAACGGTGACTGGCCTGTCTCATAAGTACACGTGAATCAATCAGTTTCGGCTCCATCTATCTTGTGATCACATACAAATAAGTTTAGTACACCAATTACCAATCACTATATTTTCGTTTGCATAGACAATTATTTTAACGTAATTTGCCATTTGCACTCTAATAATGCTACGATGAACCAAATATTTATATGAAATAAAAAATGTCATTTACACATTGAGCGATAACTTTATAAAATGCACTTAGTCATCTTGTTAAGTTGCGTCGCCAACACAAATACCTAATATTGACTTTTTAATTTGACCCAACATAATAAAAACGCAAAATATATATACTGCAATACAAAAAAAATTCCTAATTTTATATAACATAAAATATATTTTCATCAATTATTAATAATTTACACAATTTATGGTATATCTATAATTACGAAATCTATATTCGTATAACTTATATACCGTAATACAAAAAATTTCTAAATTTAGACAATATAAAATATATTTTCATCAAATATTAATAATTTACACAATTTACAGTACATCTATAATTATGAAATTTACGTTATTAACTAATAAATTTTTTTCTATAAAAAAAATATAGAATAATGTCGATTATTACTAAGATAACAAAAATAAATTAAATAAATAAAATTCACACAAGTTATAGATTGTTATCTGTTAATAATGTATACTCGCGTTAGGAAATGGTTCGGTACTCCAAGTATAGTTTTCTTTAATTTTTTTTCTGTGTTTTGAAAATTATAGAAATTAGTATAGGTAAGAATAGACTCTGGTCACGTGAATTGAGCTTTATATAGGTGGTATACTGAAGGCGCATCTACTGCATGCGCTTTCAGTGTAAAAATTATAACATACCGAAAGTACATTTACTTGATGCGTATTCAGTATACTATATTCGTAATTTTTTTTTGAAATGTGTCCTTTTCCATAATATTTTTTTAAAAAAAGCTTGTATTCATATAAAAGTCGCAAAAAGTCTGTAGTACTTGAAGTGACATATAAGGATTGATTGATGGTAAGAAACTAACACCGGTTTCTTCCTCATTTGGGTCTGAGTTTCATGTTGGACTATGAAGCAATAGAATTTTGTGAATTATATACCCCGATAGCTAAAGCGAAATTCGAGTTTGAATTGATTTGGCCTGATGGGTTCATAGGAAATTAAGTTTGAGTATACATCGAGTTTTATTGAATTTAAATTTTAATATAAACTAGTTATAACTCCATGTTATTTGTGGGTTTTGGTTTAAAGTACATGTAATATTAAATATAATATATTTACTTAAAAAGATTATTACAAGTAACTTTTTAACAATCTACGCTTATAGAATTGTTATTTATATAATCTAGATAGTATTATTTAATAATACAAGCATATACTATATATTGGTTTTATATGATTACTAAAAGTCTTTTGTACATTTATTTGAAATGTTATAACATTTAAATGGGGTTATAACAACAATTGTGTTGTTCAGTATTAAGTAATCCAAAGGTTACAGCCCCTCTTGGAAATGTCTCTATTCCATAGGTATCTTTTTATGTAAAGTACATATCTTTTTAGAAATGTAATTAGAAAATATAATTTTAATCAATAAAAAGGTTTAAATAACAAAATGAAAAAAATTATAAATGACAAAGAAGTTTTACTAATGAAAAGTCACAAATGGGAAAACACTTAAAAAATTCTATTTAGAAAGGATTGAAGAGCTAGTAGTGACTTCTAACAATATACCAATACTTAGAAGTTGAAATTGAAAAGGTAGCAGATAATTTCTAAATTTTATTTATAAACGATTAAAATACCAATGATGGCGTTTGAGAATATAGCAATGATTAAAGGTTAAACTGTTATATCTTAGCTTAGCACGAGATTACTATTACATAGGAATACTTGTTAAAAACTAAACTCAACTTGTTGAATTAACAAAGTGTAACTTTATTTATATGACATTCAGGATGCTAAAACGGAGTTCAAATAAACCTTTGGTTTATAACTTATATGTACATCTTGCTATTTACATCAAAACGCAGACTTTTTTTTTTCATCTTTAAAATAGTAAAACTTTTGACTTAGTGTAAGTTCATTCTAAAAGATGCTGTATCTATCTAATGGTCTCAAAATGCATTCTTCCTTAGTGTTGGGCCCTTTATTTTCCTACTTAACTTAAGGATAAAATATTTTATTTCCTTAGTTTTTGAAACTGCGTGAAAGTACATAACAAATAATATAATCTAGACAATATTACAATTCATACATAAACAATAGTTTTAATCTTTATTCTTATAATAACCAAATCAAGTATCTATTACTAGTAATGCAATATACTATGCTCATGCACATGGCATGTATTAGTACCGATATCCTAATCTTACTCAGCTCACACTTTTGGTTAGTCGATATACTTAGGCATCTTGATATAATGTCTACGAACCTAGAGACTACAAGGAGCAGTTTGGGAGTAAAACCCCTAACCTAGTTCCACCAAATTAGACTACAAAGAGTAGTCAGGTTACTCGAGCAATGTGAATCTACATGCTTTCATAACCGAGTATTGATGTTTTCTTAACATAACTTGTTTTGAAAATTTTGGCCCGTAGGTCTCTTTTGTGTCCTATCATGCCATGTGGTACTATGTTACTCAATACAACCGGTGTTAAATTTTAGTTAGCTTAGATATCCAAGTAATTTTTAGTCTCTCTCTAGTAAAAGTTGATTATCTTACTTAGGATTCACTTAGGTGAACGCCCAAAAGGCAGTATTAATTCCCACTCTTCTCTCTAAGTTAGTACAACATTCAGAGAGCATCATATCAACTTCAAACATTGCATCACTATAGTCCAACAAAGGTTTAGTCACATCCAACCAACATAACGTCAAGCAACACATAGTGTTATGAGTATAAATAAATCTACTTAAAGCATAAGTTAGATCTACTTATTTGGTATCAGCGGTGATCTCAAATTTATGCGTCAAGATCACATTTCTCCTTAGCTATATTACTTGAAAGATATACACATTATACCATGGTTAACTATAGATTGGATAGGAGCTTATTTACAACTTGGGTTTATGGTTTAAAGTGTGTATTAAAGATGGTTTTCATTTTAGTTAGCCTCTGATTTAACCTCTCAGTTAGCCTTTGAATTGCCCTTTGATTCAGCCTCTAAATTGAGTTAATTATAAAACTCTTAAACAAATGTTATTCATATATATATATCTGTAGTCGTTGTTAGTCTAGAAATTCGATGACACCTACTAACTCCATGTTAAACCTTAATTACATAAATGCTACTAACTGTAGTCTTTGATATTGTTTCCGATTTACTATTAGATTACATCAAACTATTATATTACTTTAAGAATAAGTTATTTTTGTTACTCATACTAAATTAAAACCAGTAAGTTCATATCAAAATAATGTTATCTAATTTTACTTTCATTATAGTATCCTTTCCACAAAAGACCAAATTCACTATATTATTTAATATAAAGGTAAATGTGAAGAAATTAATTAATGATTTGTATATGTAATCAAGTAATCCTATGAAAAATACCTTAGACTCACAAAATTATACAATTTAACTTCTGATTGTAGAAACCAAATTATCATATTATGTAGTATTTTTTTTAAGGTACTATTTCTAGCCCAATTTCACTAAAAATTATCATAAAATAGGTAAATATCCATATTTAACTTTAGGAACAAAATATAATACTTATATTAACATAAAAAATTTAAAAAGTAGTCAATTCATATGAGTTTCGTTAAAAAATTTTCTTAAAAACCCCTTGTTTACTTTAATAGGAAAAATTGCTAATTTAATAAGATTAAATTATAATAAATAGTACACATAGAAATTTCCAAAAATTCTTGATACCACAATTTAATACATAATAGAAGGGTGTTATACAAAATATTTCAACCCAAAACAACATTATTTGATATTTTAAAAAATTACTTAAAAATTCATAATAATAGAACATTTTCTTAAGAAAGTACTATAAATCATCAATATTTCAATAAAATAAAATTATTACATTAAGTATATGTCAAATAACTCCATGAAACATTTTTTCATAATTTCTAGTTTATTTTGATATTTTTAAGAAATTAATGAAATTTGGATGCAAAAATGGGACCCACTAGTGTACTACTCTTTGGCCACTACTCCTTGTTGGCTAAGCTAGTCTCTCCCTTAGAAGCTTAGGTCTTAAGTGACTTGATGTTAGGTTGCGTAGAACTATTGGAGCCTTATTTCACCTATATTTTCCTATTTCTTTTAATTTTTATAAAAATACTAAACTAGAGAGTTTAAAAGGATTTCCTAGAGTTTGTTATTCCAAAATGGCTAATCCCACAACCCCTTTTATAAGTATCCAGGTGGTTGAAAAGAAAAAAGAATTTTCTAAGTGCCCATTAGCTATATTATTAGGTGTAATGTGTATAAATTAAATATTATATAATATTGACAACTCATCCCATACTTTTTCCATGTGTTCTGAGGTGTGCTACGCCAATTCTAAGTTAGTCTAGGTGGTTTTACTTTTTTTACTATTTTTTTCTTTAATTTATTAAAATTTTAAGCATTATTTAGTATAAGATAGTAATATATTTACATATTAGGTACATGTAACACGTATGGCATAATTATATAATTACATTATATGTTATTTGACTTAAAAAATTATTTTTACAAGTTAAATAATTTATCTTTAAGGTCTTATGGTCTTTCAGAACTTAAATTTTGAGTTTATGATAATTATCGAATATATTCGATAAATATGCATTTTATTAAAATTAAATTTTATATAAGCTTTATTTTGAGAAATTAATTTTACTAGGACTCTTTTTCTGACTTCTGTGACATCATATTAAAATTTAACTCAATTCAGATAATTTTTCCTAAAAGTCATAAATTGTATTGAACGCCTTAATTTATATTGATACTGAGCAGTCAAGGTCTTACATAAAATTAAAAAAAAAACCACTATTAAAAGTTCATTATTATTGAAATGATATCATGATTGAAACTTTTGAAAATATATATTATAATGGAATATTTGAGCAGTTACATTTCAATATGTATGGGTAATTATTTTTAGTTTGTGCAAAAGAGGTATTATTCAAAAATCAATGGTGAATTTTTAGAAAATACTAATGATACAAAGTTAATATGAAGGGATTTATTTTGAAAAAGGTCATGCCAAAGAGGTTGCGAGATATAATTTCAAAATTATTTTAGCATGCATTATGTCTAAGAGACATGTCTTTTAAATAGAAGAAAATAAGAAAGCCAAAAAGACATATTCTTTTTGTAGAGTAGCATATTGTAAAATGATAAACTCATAGTAATTGTAATGTTGTATACCTATATTTTAATGAATTACATATCTTTTAAAATGACAAACCAATTCATATAAATATAAGATGGCTATTTAATTATTTTATTAAATTATAATGTATGAGATAAATTAATGTAATTAAATGACAATTTTGACATTATTCATAGCAGTAATATAAACTATTAGCATGTTAATCATGATGACATTTTAGTGAATTGTTTTTTGCATTAATATATATATATATATATATATATGTAGATAAGGAAATTATTATAATGTAATTTTATGGGCCAACTTCTAAATTAATAAAAATATACCTAGGCTAACTATTTGGATTAGTCACAAAATCTAAATAATTAGACTTGATTTGGGATGATATAAAGAGTTTTGGATTGGAGAGCTTGAGATAGGGGTCATTAAATTGTCTTGGGCAATTTTAACCTTTTTTAGCCTACTATGGTATCATTGGGCTCATATATAACTGAGCTTTATTCATCTCTTATTAGCCCATTAAGGTTATTAAACCATTGTTAATGTTGTCCATTAATAATTCATAAAATCTAATGGTGATAAATACTTGTTACTTAATATAAATATGTTTATACTACTTATGAGATGGGTCCAAGAACTTAGTCTTAACCCTCCACTGGATAGCTTATCAATTGAATCCTAAGTTTGTTGAGGTTATCTTTCTCACCTCTCTAATCCTTATCTATATCATTCTTTTTCTTGTCCCATCTCAATAGTAATTCCTTCCTATTCGTGTGAAGCACATGGAAGGATGTTGCATGTACATGATATTGACATTGAACCCATATGCCTGCATTTTGGTGACTCCACAAGAAAGTGAGTAATTGATATAAGAAGTACTTAATAGGATAATAATATTGATATGCATCGACTGGTAGTTGAATTAATTTTTCCTTCTTTAGCGGTTTTCAAATGTCTAGGTTTGTTGTATTTGCATGAATTTCTTTTTATTGTATTTTCAAGACCGTACTCTATATAATGGATGAAAGATGTAAATTCAAGATTGAAATATTGTTCTATATTGACCCATAAGCATCCGATCAATGGTGGAACTTATTGTTTCACTACTTTTCTTTGAGTCTGACATTGAGAAAGAGATTGAGAATATGTATGTAACATAGCACTCATGTGAAATTGGTTAAAAGATGATAATTTCTTCTTGATCGTCGTATAAAATTGACTTTACATTTTCAGCTGTCTTGAAAAATTAATTTTTATTTTAAAATCATGAATCTTAAGCTATTGAATTGTGTGTACAACATATTCTTGGAACACATAATATCTTTTCTTTTCATGTACTAACTAAAAATTATATGAGTTGTTTTATTTATATGACAATGAAAGAATGGATGTCTTGTTTATTTTTTGTTTTAATTAATATATATATATAAAAATATATATAGAAATGAATTTTTCTATGGTTCATCTATATTTTTTAAGGGACTAGACCCCGCTATCGATTTCATCTTTAATTTGTCCTCTTTTAAATCTGAACCATTGAATAAATAGTAAATTTAACGATTTAGATGGTCAAAATAGAGTATTGAACTATGAAATCTCCTATATATATAAGTAAATGATGGGGACCACAGAATATAAAGCAAAAGTCAAAGTTACGATATATGTATAAGAGTGGTGATAGAATGTTTTATTGGGTTTTGTATTTTTATATTATTTCTATTGGTGATATGATGTTCAAATCCACTTGGTTGCTCACTTCAATTGCTTTTTTTTTTTTTCACAATCTTTATCATCACTCATATATATATATATATATATATATATATATATATATATATATGACAAAAGAAACATCTTGTTTTAATAATTTCTAATATATACTAGACCTCTTAATAGGATTCAAACCAAGATGAAGTTTTGACCATTTGTTAGAGAAAAAAGAAAGAATGGATCTTGTAGGATTTCTAAAAATTTCTTTAATATCTTCCAAAATCCCAGTAGGAGGATAGTGGTCAAGGCCTTTCTTTCATGGCCTAAACTCCTATTTGTCAACTTTAGGGAACTATTGCTCGATCGAGGGAGGGCAAAGGCTTGGGCCTACCTATCCCAATAGTACCTCATAAAGGAACCAATAAACTTGCTTCAACATGGATGTGTTCACTAGTTGAGAAGTGGATGGGTAAATCCCAATGAAAAAGGGGCACCTTTTGTGTAGTTTATGATTTATGTAATTGTTAAGATTTTTTTTTTGGATAAATCTTTCTCTTAATATTTGGATTTGATAACATAGAACAAAGTTGAATGTGGATTGTTGTTATGTTAATAGTGATAAAGATTTATCATTGACGAGCAACAGCAGTTGCACATGTTAGAGCAACTAAAAGAATAAGTGAAATGAGTTCAATTAGAAGAAAAAAATAATACAGCTCTCTCTATTGGTATATTTGATTATCAATCTCATATTTAATAATGATTCCAACTATATATCTTAATTTTTATGTGGTGCTTAATACTTTAACGGCACTTTTTTGTTTAGAAATATGTTGTAGATACAAATTAAGTTTTTCACATAAACTTGGAACTGGCTTTATTTGTTTATATGTGAAAAATATTTGAAGTATCTCAATTGATGTATCAATCCTTAATTCAATAAATTAGAGAAGACAACTATTTTCCTAGTTAAAAATGAAAAAATTTTCCCTTCTTCCATAATTTATGATTTTTTCCTTAAAAAATCATGTGAAGAACAGAAGAGAAGTAGGGAAGCTCGATATATTGGAGTTAAATTTGGAAATTAAAAGATTTAGATCATCCATTAATATTTGAAGAGATTTGACATATATCGGAATGTGTTTGAATTGGAAGTAACATATTTTGGTGAAATATTTAGATTATGAATTAAGCATTTTTTATGATTTAATAGTTATCATGGACTAGATTATGTATTGATCATTTTTTCTTAAATTGGAAGTTGAATTAAGTGAGAAAAAATCAAGTTAAAGTTAGTCTTTCTCTTACAAAAGCTAATAGTTCAAATCCCTTGTCTCTTCATGTTGTACGCCTCACATTGAATGCTAGAGATGATGAGACATATATATTGTAGGTTGTATAATATAGTAATACATTATAAATGCATTGGTTAAAAATACACTAAATATAATAATTACATTTAATTTGCTTTACTAAAGAAATATCATATATATACAAAACAATTCTAGCTCGTTTGCTTCGTGGAATAAAATGAGAGGGAATAGAATTGGAATTCCTTAAGGAATGAAATAGGGGTGTAATACATATTACTTTATTTAGTTGGAGTGACGGTAATGGTAATAGCGAGGAATCGTTATTCCTTGGTTAAATTAAGGAATCCTTGTTACTTCATTTCAAGTAATAGGGATTCATATGGAATTACGATTTTGTGACAAAAAACTAACTGAATGTGGTAATAAGGAATAAGGAGGGAATAGAATTCCAATTCCCTTCAAGTGAACATGCCATTGATGATATATTAATTGGAGGTTTTTACAAAGAAAAGTAATTATTTAAGAGTTCATAAGAAATTGTTTAACAACTTAATCATTAAATATATTAGATTTTATTGTGAGTCAACGGGAAAAAATAGAAATATTTTCAATCCTCAAATGTATTAGATTTTATTGCAAGTCAAAAGGAGTATTTATAGTCATTTAGCATGTTATTAAGAGTAACGGAGAGAAATTGAAATTAGAGAGAAAAAAATTAGTGAATTACTCACTTTACCCTTCAAATTATTAAGTTAGAATTTAATATGATATAATTTAATGATTATTTCCAATATGTTACAAGGGTATTTGAAGGAATAATAAAAAGACACCAAAAGATCCCCTAATTCCTTTTAATAATATAGATAATTCATTACATAGATAAATAACAATGCACCATTATTAAAAAGTCTCATAAAAGAAAGAAATATAATAAATAATAAAATAAAAGGAAGGGAAATAGAGAAAGAAGAATATATAATAAATTAAAACACTTAATTAAAGAGAAAGAAAGTGATTGAATTTTTTATATACTTTAGCACGTATACATATGAGATAAGACCAGTGAGTCCATATTTCCTGCTTATTTTGGACAACGTCATATCACATTTGTTGTATCTTATGAGTCATCTAGCTTGTCTTATAGTGTCATGTTGAGCTTGGTAGAGTTAGATGTGTCACTTTCGTGCTTAGTTTAGTGAAACATCGAGATTTGCCAACCCCATTTATATGAGTAATTGTGTAAGGTATGGGATATTAATTTCGTAATATTCAAACAATAACAAATAAAAGCAATAATAAAATAATATATAAAGAAAACTAAGTAAAGAATAGACAAATTAATAAGATAATCAAATATATAAAATAAGATAATTGAGACAATTGGGGATACATTTGCAATACCTCCTACGATAACTATAGTAAAGAAAAGTAATAATTGTAATAGTAAAAAAGATAAATAAAAGTAAAGATAGAAAAATAAGATAAAAGAAGGAAACAAAATAGTATATCAATCTTAAAATAATGAAAAGTAAAGATAATAAATCATAATTTGAAGAAACATAAAGTATAATGGAATGACATAAATAATTATTATTGCAGGACAATACTAGTAGCTATAGTATTTTATTTCCCTTTGTGATAGCTAAAGTAAGATGTATGATGGAAAGTGGAGGGTTACTCTAAAGAGATATTAAATGGAATATGTTGATAGTATAGAGGCAGGAATAAAAACCTTGACACCACCAAAGTTACTAAAGTCGGAATTTATCAATGAATAGATAGAAAGAGTTCAATCCTTAAGCTAATCAATTGAAGAGAAATTGGAGTTATATTTTAGGAAATTTAAGATCTATAGTTGGAGGAAAAAGCTTTGAATGGTGAATAGATTTGAGAGACTCAAATTTCAATTAAAGAAAATTACAAGATAAATATAAGGAGTATATTTGTTCAAATCATGATTGTAGATTTTGATATACGATTCTATAAGTTTATGATTTTGCCAATTTTATAAGATCCTACCAATTCTATGCATTTAAAATGAATAGAAGAATTACAATTTTAACAATTATGAAAGGTGAACGAAGAAAAATCTTGTGGAGAAAATTTGAATAGATTGTGATAGTGCATTGAAAGTGGAAATTAAAAATTTGAGATTGTGAAGAGTAATAGCATTGGAGCTCATTGCATAAATGGGATGAGTTTTCATTGGGTGCTTGATCTAGTGAGAAATTAGAAAATAAAACTAGGAAATTGAAAATTCATCGAGTAGAGATCTAGTATATGATTAGGGGAAAAATTTTGAGACTTTAATTTCAGAAAAGGAGATTTGCAAAATGTATGGAACAAGGAAGTGAAGGAAATTTTATGGACGGGAGTTAAAAGGACAAAAAAATTTACAAATGTTGATTTTAGAGGAATATTAGTTACAACTTGGAAGTATTAAGATAATAATTTGAATAGGCTTGAATTCATTAGGCTAAAGAGGACTAAGGGATTGGTATAGCAGAAATATCAAAATAAGGAGGAGAATATTAAGAGTAATATGTTTGAAATTTTATGATTGAAGTATATCAGAGTAACGTGGCAGAAGATGAGGTAAAAGAGAAAAACACTATGTAATTAGAGATCAATCCATATTAGGAGACAATATATGATATAAAGTTATAAATTTTGGGAGAGTAATAGCAAATTTATGAATGACCTTATAATAGGATAGATATAGGAATATGAAAAAGGCACATCTTAAAAGCATGAGTGAGCAAATATGTTGAGATACAATGGAGTAACCGATGGAAACAAGAAGCTACTTGGGAACTACAAGAAAAGATAAGAGGGAAGTATTACTAGGATTTTAGTGATTCATGCAAAACTTTTGAGGAGTAAAGTTCTTTTTATGGGGGAAGATTAAAACCCTGCCGGGTTATTAGATAAAATAATAATAGGCATTAATAAAAGACAAGGGTGTTATAGTCTAACCTAAATACTCTTAAACCTTACCTATTGAAAATAAAAACCCACTTAAGTCTTAAACATAATCCATCATCCTTTTCTCTCCATCAACCTCTCAAAACACAACTTCATTAACCTCTCTCTCGCATAGACCATGAAGCATCTAACGATCAAGGTAAGCTAGTTAATGATAGATTTAGTTCCTTTTGGGTACCTATGTTGTCAAGATTGCTAAATATCTTTTAAACCACGATAGATCTTAGTGATATTAGTGAAGGTGAATAAGGTTCATGTAGGGCTTGGTGTGGTGTGGTACCTTTTGATTGATTCAAGAGAGAGCCTATAACATTTCTTAATGCGTATTGTGTCTTTGGTGAAGGCTTTGTGTACAATGGAGCTTAAAGTATGGTTTAGCTATGAAGACATTGAATCTACATAAGTGTTTTGCTTAAAGATAAGGTTAAGTTTTTGTTGTTAAGTCTAATTATTAACGAGCAAAAAGGGATGCCAAAATGATTGATGTTGATAGAATTTAGAGGATTGTCAAAGAATTTTGAGAATGTAGATTTGAAGGAATTTAGTGAAGCTTTGTTGAATTTTGGAGAAGGAAGATGAGTACATGGTCCAAACATGACCATGCAAGCTTGGTATCTAGATCATGCCAAAGAGCATGACCTAGAGCATGGTTGTGCTTAGCAGTACAGCTTGTTGGTCTAGGCTCAGTTTGTGCACCAATTCTTTTATTCCTTGTTATTTCGATACTTTATCCTAAAAACCTTATTTCTAATTATTTCTTATACCCTTTCAAGCTATTTTATCAATAAGTAACATTTTATTAACCACTTTTAGTTAAGTTTAATTCTACCTATTTTAAAGGGATATATATAAATATAGTTTAGTTTCAAGAATAGAGGGTTTTCTTTAAGTCTAAAATACTAGGAACTTAAATCAAAACCATATTTATAGATTGTAATTTTAGTTTTGAATTAAGTATTGATATGTGTTGAGTTGTTATATAAATATATTTGGTTTTAATATCAGTGATGGTTCATGGAATATAGTTGCTTGGGATTTAGGTATGGGAGACTTGTTTGCTGTTTGCGGTTGTTACGGTTAGAAATCGTAATTGGAATTAATTAATTACTTGATGTTAAATTTTTTGTTTTACATGTGCGCAGCTAGGTCTAAGGGATTGGAAGGATTGATGATCTTGAGGTGACTCCTCAATGATCCTTGTATGATATTGTCCCGACTGAATTCACTCTTGGAAATGATCTGATGGTTGTGTAATATTGCATTTCATATTTGTATGTAGTTGGAAAATATATGTTCATGCACATTTGTACATCGTATTTAGTATTGGATTTCGACTCACCTTAAGTACTTAAAAAAAGAATTATAAAATTTGTTTAATTCAAAGATTTTCATGGTAGTATTAGTAAAGGTTTAAAAAAGCTTAACCCTTGGATTTGTTTTCTAATTTTTGAAACCATTTATAAAATTGGTTTTATCGAAAACACTAATAGTTAAATTATAACCAATCTACCCAATTGGTTTTAATTTAACTCTTTTTCCCGACTTTGATCGGATGGTAACTCCAAAATGTTTTTAAAAAATAAAAAAATCAATTGTTTTTAAACTTTAGTCGAGGGTCAGTATTTAACCAGTAGGGTTTAATATTGATCAGTTTGAAGAAGACCTATTTACAAAAATTGGGAAAAAATTAGGCTCAACATTCTCTAACCAATAAGATTGGTAAAAATTCAAATTAGGGTTATTGGGTGGAAAAAACCTTAATTTAGCCAATAGTTTGCAAATTTAAAAAAAAAAAAATTTAACCAGAAGAATGAGCTTAGAAGTTAACTTATTAAGACAAAAGTCACTATGTAAGAATTTAAGAAAATCAACTAATGGGCTTTTATTTTTATAATTTTTCCAAAAAATGTGAAAACATGTAAAAATGTGAAAATGCATAAAAATGATTTTTTAATTATAAATTTTCCCTAAAAAATAAGACAAAATATTTTACAAATTTTATGGTTGTCTTGAAAGTACCTATGTATTTGCCAATCAAGATCAAACTGATCGTAGTTCTCATTTTCTAAGAAAAATTTTAGTTGGTTGATTCTTTTTGTTTTGAAAACGAGCCAGATTTATATTTTTTAACCATTTTATTTTTATTGAGATAAATTTCGAATGGCCTAACTTTTATTCCCACTTTTGAAAAATCCTGAAAAAAAAAACTAATTTTGAAAAGACCTCATATTAAGATTTTTATTTTATGAAAACAACTAGGAGACAAAAATAACTTTTCTAGAAAAATCCTTAAAATGCTTAATTTATGCAAATCCTATTCAAATGCTCTATGATATGCAATATAAATATGAATCTTTGAGAAAAAATACATTTCTATCCTAAATATATGAAAAAAATGAAATTTTGTCTAAAAAACACACAATTTTTACTAAAGAGATGCAATTTCATCTTAAAAATGCCATTTTTATCTTAAAAAAATAATTTTCTAAGAATATGCAATTTTATCTAAAAATGCAACTTTATTCAATATGCCTAAAAGATTTTTTCTATGATGAATATGCAACACATGTAGACACTATTAACATGAGAAATATAAAGACCTGTAAAATAAGAAAACTTAAGTTAGTACCAACCAACAAAATAATTAAACAATTCTAAACAAAACTAATGCATATGCTAAAAAAAACATTACTACTACAATCTAACTAAAAGCCTACACAAATAAATAAACTAGAGTCAGTATTGAATTTTTATTTACCTAGAAAATAAAATAATAAAAGCTCTTAAAATAAAATAAAGAAATCCAAAACCCATCTTCCCTTATTAACATGCGAGTCAAGCTTTAGAGAGAAAACGCGGGTTGGGTCGCCTAATCTAATCGAGTCGGATTTTGGATTTGGGTTGGGTTCTACCTTCTTCTTCAATAGAAACCACAATCCAATGTCAAACGGAGGCTTCTGATCGCCAAATGAGGTGGGAAATCATGGTACAAAAATGTGTTTGAGATAAGTGCCTTTAGGTAAAGTGGTGGTTTCGGGGATTGGTATGATGGTGAGTGTTGATAGAGTAATTTGACTGTTGGTGATTGGGGGTAGTGGTATCATATGGTTTGGGGGTTCATGCGTGTGTTTTGTTGTACGTTCTATATGCGCAGGTGTTTTGGTTTGTGATAGTAGTGGGGCTATGGTCATACGTGCGGTGGGTGATTGTTTGAAAGTGGGTTGTCAAAGTGTGGTTGTTTGTGGGTGTATTTAGGTGGTTGTGAGGGTTTAAGGACTGTGTATGAGCATTGGTTGTGGTGGTGCTTAGACTAGAGTCGAATAGGTTTGCTTTGTAGGGGTTTTCATGTAGATGGGGTAGTTTAAGTTATGCATATGATGGCTATGTGAGAGAGAAGATGGTGGGGGTATATTGTAGTGAGGAGTTATGTTTACTGTGCAGTGTGTAAAGTGCTTGCATAGATGGGGTTAGGTACAATGTTTAGTTTTGGGTTGATGTTTCAAAAGTTGGTGAAGCTTGCATCATTTCCAGATGAGTTGCGAGGAGTAATCGAGTAGTGGATGAAAGAAGGGTAGTGGGTTGGAATGTTTGTAATTGCTGTTGTGGTTGGTTGTAAGGGTGTCAACAGCACTAGGTTCGGTTGACAAATGGTTGTTGAATGGATGAGGATGGGTCTGATTGATTGTGGATGTATTTGTTCGCATGTTAATCGTGTGTATTGGGTTACGTATTGTGTGTAATTGCGTGAATGGGCATGGAGCATGGCTAGAATGTGTGAATGATAATGTTGCTATTGAATCGATGATAAAAGGGAGAGCAACGGTAACTGGGTGATGGGGTCTTGTTGTGTTTGTGTATGGTGTGTGTGCGAGGCTGTAGTGTTTGCTGTGTTATTGTTAGGTCGATGTTGTGAGTTTTATACCTCTATAGGGTACATTTGCAAAAATAGGGTGTTTGTGAAAAAATTTACAAGAGTGTTGTGGAGAAGGTGTGCATAAAAAATCATTTTTCAAGGAAAGCACGAATTGTGCATGCGCCTTCCTTAATAGGAACACTATAGATAGACAACATGTTGCGTTGTTTTCTTATATTATAATACATAGCATATCATTTTTTGTTTTCTTATATCAATGACTCGACATATTCATTTTGTTTTGTAGGTTAGATGGATCTAGGGTTGAGTGAGTCATCGGTACTACATGGATAGGCCGGACATCAATTGCAGGACTTATGGGAGTTTTGGATATGGCTTGATGTTTATTGATTTGTTAAATGTAGAGTTTAATAATTTTCTACAGTAATGATGAATAGAAATATAATATTTCGGGGATCCGAGTATCTTATAATGTGTCGGGTTGAGTCGAACATATGGAAGGATACGGCATAGATACTACTCGATAATTGCATGGTCACTCACCTACAGGATGGAGGTTTCCCTGTGGTCTCACAACTATTATTTATCTAGATCGACTATTACCTCATTACAGCGTTAGTAGAGAGGTGGAGACCTGAGACCCACACTTTCCACATGGCTCATGGAGAGATGACGATTACACTTCAGGACATAGAGATATTGTTTGGTCTCCATGTGGATGGGGTTGCGATGATAGAGCCTACACAGTTAGTTTGGCCCTAGGTAGCTAGGGGTTTACTAGGGGACTACCTTATAGACAGTATTAACCGAAGGGGACGAGTTAGTTTGGCTTGGCTACTAGGGAGGTTTAGCACACTTCCTAGAGGTGCAGATTATGAGACCATTCGGTAGCATACCCATGCATACATCTTACAATTGTTAGGAGGTTTTCTATTTGCCGATAAATCGTCTTTGCTCGTCTACATGATGTTCTTCCCCTTATTAGAGTATTTCCCATATGCCAAGACATTTAGCTGGGGCTAAGCTTACTTAGCATGGCTATATCGTCAGTTGTGTGGAGTTGTATAATTAAGAACACAAGAGATAGGAGGCGCTATTATACTGTTGTAGATATGGGCATGGGATAGATTCTCCCACATTGCACCATGCACCAGGTTCGGGTTTGCCATCCATGAGAGGGTATCATTTGCTGCTAGGTAGGCTATATCACGAGATACCATACACCATACTATGTATGTTGTCAATGTGTACTGGAATGCATTTGATATACAGACAGCTCAACAGGTATGTAGTTCTGCAATGTTTTATTCCGTATTTGTTCTTGATTAAAAATACACATATTATTAATGTACTTTCCTTACAAATATACTGTAAGTTGTGTGGAAGTCGTACCTAGATGATCTTATTGATCTCTTACCCTCATTTTGCAATGCCGGTCTAGCTATTTAGACAGCTAGGGTGTTATTGATCTGCTTCCAAATTGTGGAGTTTTACTTCCCCAACTATGTTATATGATAATTTGGAGGATTTTAGAAGATACTGATGGATGTCAACACAAGTGAAGAGTTACACCGCATCAACCTTAGGGGTAGGATGGATATAGATTGGTCGGTTGTGCGTCAAGGCTATGTATCGACTTGGGTAGATTGCCATATGTGGGTTATTTATCCTCAGGGATTGAAAGGTGTTGATCTGGCTTACTATGATTGGTATAGAGAGTACACACTCCAGTACATCACCCATCATAGGACGGTGATAAGACACTTTGTAAGCAAACTTCTACTTATCTTATTATTTTCCGCAAAGCATAGTGTATGAACTTATTTTTAACTGATTGATGAAATATAAGTGGATATTTTACGTCGGGCAAGGCTAGCAGACAATTTAGGTACTGCACATCATAACATTGAAGCTGGCCTTCACTATCTTGAAGAGCATGGTCGGTTGATATTGTTTCTCGACTAGCCAATTGATTCGGACCTCGTACTTTCCCCTTGCTCATGTACAGATGCTAGAGTTTGTACTAGAGGACATTGGCCAGGACGGACATGTAGTCAGGGACAGCAAGACGATGATATGGCATTGAGATCTCACCATTCCATTGACTTGGGCAAGATTGGCAGTAGTGTACCACCTACCGATGCTTGTAGTTTCAGCCCTAGCTTGTTCCGCACTCCAGGTGCTTACGGTTGGATCTATCTACAGCAAACACTGCTAGCTCCTCATAAGCGGCATATTAGTTGGCCTTAAACGTCAAACATGGGAGAGGGTGTCACCTAGCTACCACCATCATCACCTACTTTAGTTCCTCCTAAGGAGTTTAGCGATACTCCTCTTCAACTGTCAAAGCCTCAGCCATATGAGGGAACATTAAGTTGTAGGCCGTCATTACTTGCTCGCTTTGGAAAACAACTTAAAAGATTCAGGAAGAAGTAGTTGTAAATAACTACCTTTATATTACCTAGTTGGATGATTATATATTCTTGACATCTATTATTTACTCTGTGAATGTTTTTTGTAAATGATGTTTCATATTGGATTGCCATTCACTTACTACTGATCGTTGACTGCAAATATACTTTGTATATGTTATATCTACTTTCACAGGTTCGATTGTGTTAGGGAGTTTACTAAACCATTTTAGTTGACCCGCTATAGGAATACTTTTCATAGGCAATAAACTAAATGAAAAAAAGCATCCACATTCTTGACTTATAGGACTATATGTTATTACACCATTCTTGGAAGAATGAACATAAGACATACTGAATATTGTTTAATTAGTTGTCACTTTTGCGTACACTTCGTAGCAAATAAGCAACAACATGTGTGGGTCACACTGAAAGCGCATGGCATGCTTGCGCCTTCAGTGTGATAAAGAAGGTGCAAATTAGCCATTCGCCATCTATATTAAGGAAGGTGTACTCATGAATTGTACCTTCTTTATTAAGGAAGGTGTACGCATGAATCGCACCTTCCTTGTAAAATGACTTTTGTATTGAAGGCGCACACCTTTAGTATAAAAATCAAGTGCACAGTGAAGGTGAGCGTTGTGCGCGTACGTTCACCACACTACTCTTGTAAATTTTTTTTCACGTAAACCTTATTTTCGCAAATGTACCCTATAGAGGTACAAAAATCTTAGTGGTTGTTGGGTTCGAGTGGATAGTCGTATGGGGATGGAGCAATGAGTTGAGTTGTAATAGTGTATTGAATGTAGGTTGGCTTTGTTGAGTTGGGATTGGCCTTATCGAACAATCGTTGCTGTGTTATGTCTGCTTCCACCCTTCCAAGTTTCTCTTTTTTATAGATTTGCACTTGTAATATGTTTTTGAAGCTTTAGATCTTCTTGAATCACACATGACCAAATCCTATTTAATTGTTTTTGTTAAATCTTGGTTCAATGAATATTAGTATAAATCTTTAGAAGATTTAGTTGTTTTGATAATGATTTAATAGGTTTCTAGAAGTTGATCGAGGGTTTTGTTTCCTCCATTGTTGGATTTGGGTAAGCTTGGTTGGGGAAGAAGTTGTGAAAGAAAAATAAAAAAATCATGTCTCAGGCACATGTTAATACTTGATTTTGCGACCTGCTTGTCCTCTTCCTAAGTTCGTGTACTAAACCACTAAGCCAAGCTCGTATTCTCTTGATCTTATGAACTTAAAATTTATTTGACCTCTTAATGGGCCTAATTTTATATCTATCGTTCAAATCTAAGCCCAACTCTTTTCAACTTGCTTTAAAATGACCCAAATACATTTAACTAATCCCAAAATATACATGCTAAATATTTTTAGCACCATTTTTAACTTTAATAAATTTTGAGTGTGTTTTAATTAGTCTAGCTAAAATTTATTTTTAAATTAGACAAAGTCCATTTTACGAGCTCAAATATTTTACTGCACCATTCTTGAAAAATACTTTTTCTAATGAAGCCTAATTTCTTAAATACTCTTAATTTATTGAATTGTATGTATATTTTATTATTACTTGATCCGACTCTAAACGATTCAATAACTTGACTTAAACTCTTTTGATATTTTGTATTTTTCAAATTTTTAATTTTTTTTTGTATTTTTTAATTTTTTGCTTTTTTTTTTTTTTTTTGTGTATACCTGGCCCAAAAGGAAAAGAACTTAAAGAAGGGTGGCAAAAATGGAGTGTCTACACCTGGTTCCATTTTTCATTAAGTCTCTTGTCTATTTCACCCTGAGTAGGCTAAGTAGCTTCATCGTTTTCTTGCTAAGTCTTTTGGTCCATTCAACTGAGTAAAGTCCTGGAGTGTTGCACAAATCTAGCTTTAATCAACCACGGGCGTGTTCATGCAAAGGCTATTTGGCCATTGAGAAGCGTTGCAAGCCTCGCCTATGGTTCCTTTCACATCTTTAGGGAGTTGTAATACTTACTTAGTGTTTGGCTTGGTTAGCATGTTGCCTACAATCCAAAAGTTAATTAAGGTGTATCTCACCTGACATCATGTGATCTTCTAGGCATGGCTTGCTCGGTTAGGTGGATCTTCTTGATGTCAGACAATCTCCATGTCATGTTGTGCCTTAGGCATAGTGCACGCCTGGCATGCATACCGTTTTAAACAATGCGCCTTCTAGAAGGCATGTAATGTGCATATGATGGTTTCTGAAAGGTTGATTGGGCTTCCTACAATCTTGATTCATCAGATTGATGCCACGTATACAACTGGGGGTGCTTTGTGTTCCATACATAAAGGGTGCTTGAATCCTTTGTTCCTTACATCAAACACACTTAAACATTCTTATGGGGTTGCATAGAGAGCTGATATACACTTTATGTTAGTTATGAGTAAGTCAAGATCAATTAGAGAGAAGGAGAGTACCTTCCTTTGGTGTCTCCCTTTAAGTTATGATCATGAGGTGTAGAGAGTTGCCTAGGGGTGGGGGTAGTCCTCGAGTCAAGATAGGGAGGTATATGTTGGCCTTTGGGTTCTCCTCTTTTATTGTCTAAGGAAGCCGAACAATGGTGGACTTCGGGTGTAGATCCACCACTTATTAGGGCAGCTTCACCATAGAGGTGCTCATCTACATGAGGTTGTAGGTAGAGCCTTTAGGTGCTGCTTTGCGAGCTCTTGTATAAGAATGGGCTGCCATGGTGACTATAGTAATGGAGCAAACCTCTTTTTTTGCTAGGGCTTCTCGACTAAGGCTGCTAAGAGGAGCTCGATGGGACATCGTGAGTCTTTTGTTTCGTGAGTCCTCTGGTTTATTCTACAAGTAGCTTAGGTAGGGTTGGTAGATCATGCCTCGTCCCCCCTTGTGTTACTCTAATGGAAGGTTGGGAGGTCGGGGTGAAGCGGAGACCTTCTTCCCTTGGTGGTCGGGTAGAGTGAATGGATCAACTACCCCCATCTCTTCGGGTTGCTTCCATAGAGGGTTGATTAAGAAAGGTGGAATAGGAACCTTCTTTTGGAAGTTGAGGCCATTGGTGTTACAAGGACATGGCTCTTAGCTTGGTAGAATTAAGGGATGTACTCATATTGCATTTAGCCGAGTCTAAATAGAAGTTGAATGTAGTTCCTCTTAGAGCATGGCCTTGTCTGGACAGTGGAGTCAAAGTTGAGAGTAATTGTCAACACATGGCGTCGAGCAATGGAATAGTAGGTGGCCTTATGCCCTTTGTGATTTCTCCTTTCTTTTTCTATGCACTTAGGGTTGGTATGCCGACCCTTAAGGCCTTATAATAATCATTGAATATTTGAATGAAATCTCCCTTCCTGTTTATTCCTGTTCACCTTGATGTCATATTTGTTTTTAATTTTCTTGCTCTTGTTTTGTTGTGATGGCATGATTTACCTCGAATCAGACTGCTTTAGGTTGCGAGAGAATTTGTTAAGTTAGGATTACAAACTATCTTGTGGCATTTACTTAGGGATGCGAATTGACCCGAGAAGAGTGCAATGTGAAACAACATTTAATCCATATCACTTAAAAGTACTAAGTTAGAACATGAGATGACATGCTTAGGTATGAGAATCAACCTAGAGATGGAAGAGCGTAGTATATAATGGCGTTTGATCTTTAGCCCTTAACTACATTTAGCTAGGGCATGAAACCATTTGAGTGAGGTGCTTGGGGATGAAGAACGACTCGAGGAGAGGTGAGCACAGTGAAAGGGATCACGGACTAATCACTCGCTTTCGAGCTCGAGTGCTCGGCCATATAGGTCACTAAGCTATCCAAGGGGAGTTGAACTCTAAAGAACAATGTATTGTCTACTCTGACCTGTTGAGGTACTCTATTCTCCATTTCATTAAAGAAACCCTTAGGGTACCTTACTTATTGTCAAGCCGACCCCTTTATAACACCAGTCTAAGGCCAAGCATAGAACCTACTTGCTATCAAGCTGACACATCTTCGAAGTTAAGCTGCCCCACTTTCAAGTCGATTAACTGAGGTCGATTAGAAGAATGGCTACACATTGAACCAACCTTTCCTAAGCCCTAAACAGCCGAGTTGTTGTACAATTGACTTGACTTACTTTGTTCAGAATCAGCTTTGCTTGGTATATAGCATCATTTGAACCATAGAATATACAGCAGACATGCATCCCATTTCTTGATATTTGTACCGTCCTTTTGTAACAGAATATCCTTTTTGTCTATTTATGACTTTACCCTTGTAATCTATTCTCCTTTACTTTTCTAGTAGGCATTTTTTTTGTAATTTATATATACCTAGGATTTACCCTTATTGGGCCATATAAATACATGTAATATGTAATAGCTACATCATCAGTGATATTGAACTTTTGGACATACTTTCTCTTGTGAGCTAAGCATCTCTTGCTTTCTCTCGTTTACTCTTATCTAGTCTATTGTGTGCATAGATTAGTGGCAAGTGCCTTTCGGCTACACTTGTGTGTAATATCAAGTGTGACTTGAGCTTGTATGAGGTCTTGGTGAGTCATATCTACTGTTGGTGTATGAGGACCCTTGTACAAACCTCGACTACCATTTATCTTTTGGATCATCTTGCTATTTGGACCCGCCCTTTTGGCTCGCGTGATATCGGTAGTTGAGTGCTACCCTTTTTCATGATTCGTATCACGCGGTATAGAACTACACTTAGTTGCCCTTGTAGTGCTAGTATAAGGATTGACTAGGGGTGTTTCCTTAGGGATGAGTATCAACTTGAGGGTAGAGAAGCTCAGTGTAGAGCCGTGCTTGGTACTCCTACAGTATTAGTGTAAGTACTTGCTAGCAATGTGTCCTTGGGGCGAAAATCGACCTAAGGGTAGGGAAGCTCAATGTGTAGCCATGCTTGGTCGATCTCGCTATGTTAGCGTGGTAGCCAACTCAAGGATCTTTCTTAGGGATGAAAATCGATTCAAGGTTGTGGCATAGCATGAGTAAGAGACATGGAAAAAGAGAGTAGCATAGAAAAGTATAGGGAAGTCGTCGTTTCATTGAGCACTATGGTAGTTACAAATGATTCTAAGCATGATACAAAACTTAGTGGAAATATAGCCTCAAGTTGTTGGTGTTCCATACCCTAGAGATGGGTTGTCCATCTAGGTTTTCAGTTTGTACGTGCCTTTTCCCTTATCTTCAACCACTTGCATTGGGTCCTCTTAATTGGGAGCAAGTTTGCCTTGCCTCTTAGCTAAGTTAGTGGCCTTTAATTTTCTATACACTAGGTCTCCTGGTTAGCAAATATTGTGCTTCATCTTTTGGTTGTAGTATTGGGTCGCATGTTGTTGTATGTGACCGTTTGAGCCCATGTGGCATCGAGTTCTTCCTCGATAGTATTGAGGCTTGCTTAAAGGGCCATGTGGTTGGTGTTGATGTCAAAGTATTGGGCCCTACTGGTGGGTATCTCTAGCTCAATTGGGATCGTAGCTTTAGTTTCAAATGCAAGACGGAAGGGACTTTCTTTAGTGGAGGTTGATACAAGGCAAGTGCACCTATCAGTTTTAATATAGCGGATGCGAGTCTAAGTCGATCCCTCAGAGATCTCAAATACTAATATTAACCTTAGTTGTATTATTTAACCAGAAAATTGCGATGGGTTGAATGAATTAAAAATATTAAAATTAACAAACTAATCTAATCATGAGACTTGACTAAGTAATTTAGAAAGCGATAAAATTAAGAACGACTTCAAGAAGGCAAATAATGTATTTAGGAATTATTTCCCCTAGTGTTTAACATGTGATCGCTAAAAATATATCTAATTCAATTTCTATTATTCTTGACTAGAGGGATTCATAATTAAAGTTAACACCTTTCTCAAGCATATTAACCCTAATCCTAAATTATTTATCGGAATCTCTTCACTTAGTAATATAATTTAGAATTGCCTTAATGTATAATGAATTCCCACACAAAAGAACAACTTTCCGGAAGAATCATGTATCTTATCTCTAATTACATATGCAATTCTCTTCAATTATGTCAAGATCCCATTATTCATGTGATTTCTCAATCATCATGCATAATATCATAAATTAATACCTTAGAAATATCAATTAACAATTAAAACACATAATTGAATCAAGAAAGATAGAAATGTTATTGAAAATTATCAATAAATCCAATAGTCACATGAAACCCTAGGTTCCACAATCCTAAATACCAGAATCTTAAGCTATCATGATGAAATTAAAAACGAATTGCAACAAAATTAAGAAATAAAACATGAAAAAACCCTTTTTGTTGATGAAAAATCTTTTTAATCTTGAATTTAGGTGTTGCTTTCGCCTTTTGCTCCTCCTTTTCTTCAAGTCTCTTCTCTTTTGAATGTTCAGAGTTATGTGCAAAACCCTAGTAAATCCTTTTATAATGTATTGTAAGGTTTTTTTTTTCGTCACCAGACACAGCTTGGGACACAATTGTGTCCCCAGGTTGTGTAACTTACTGACTTTAGCACAAAAAATCTTCCTACATGGACATAGCCTAGGGACATAGTTATGTCCCAGACTGTATAACTTTTTGACAAAAAATTATCACTTTCTCCTATTATTTATGTAACTTCAAGACTTCATAACTTATTCATTTGAACTCTAAATTGAGTGAAACTTGATTCCTTTTCTTCGTTTTCAATCCGAGAACACGTTCAAACCCTGAAATCAAAATTTTACTCAATTAAGTATCAATTTCTTTTAAAAAAACCAAAGATGTAAGGGAAATACTATAAAATCACCATGTGAAATGTATTTAAAATAAGAGTTATCAGAGGTCTTGTATGTAGTGTGGTAGCACTAAAGTATATTAGGGAGTTCATTGGCCCATTTACCTCCTACTCACTCCACCTTCTTCTTAAGGCTGTTATGGATGATCTTATTGATAGCCTCCACTTGACCGTTAGTTTAGGGGTAGGCTACCAAGGTACAATGAAATTTGATCTCTTGCTTGTCATAGAATTCCCTAAACCTATTGTTATTGAACCTTCTTCTGTAGTTGGTAATTAGATGGTATAGGACCTTGAAGTGGGAGAGTATATGCGTGAGGATAAATCCCTCCATGGCTTGAGTATTGATGGTTAGTACACCAATGCTTCCAACCATTTAGTGAAGTAATCTACTACTACTAGAATAAATTGCTTTCTTGATAAGGCCTTCAAGAAAGGTTTGATGATGTCTAGCCGTTATTAGGCAAATGGCCATGGGCTTATTAGGGGGTGTAGTTTTAAGCTCGGGATATGAGCGATCAAAGCGTGCTTTTGGCATTGATAACATTTTTGCACTAAGGCCTTAGTGTTTTCCTTCATTGTTGACCAATAATAGTCTACCCACAAGGCTTAGGTGTATAAGGCTTAAGATTGGATGTGGTTGTTACATATTCTTGTGTATAGCTCCTCGAGGACATGAGCGCCTTTTTCTTTCCCGAGGCATCTTAGCAGGGGGTTGCTCTGTCCTCGCTTATACTGTACGTCATTAATGAGGGTGTAGTTAATTGAGGTGTAAGCTAGCTTCTTTGCCTTTAGTCGGTCTTTAGGTAACAATTTTGTTATCAAATGTTCTATGATTGGATCCCTCTAGTAGGATTCGAGTTATGCGGCTTAAATGTCGAGGATCCTCTTGCCTTTACGTTTTTGTACAACACTTGGGGAGGTATTGTATGAGGAGTGGCTTACTGTCGTCATGTAGATGTAGTACAAGGATGACGGATGAGGCCAATCTGGATAGCTTATCTACTTTCGCATTTTCCACTCGAGGGATCTTATTGGCCTTCCATAAGGTGAAATTGTGAGTAGGCCTTAGACTATCTATAGATATTTGATAATTGTTTCCCCCTTGGTCTCATATTCCCCTTTTACCTACTGGAATATTAGCATGGAATCTAAGTGGATGTTTAACTTTTTTGCTCTAATATCTTTGGCGATTCTTAGGCCAGCAATGAGTGCCTCATACTTGATCTCGTTGTTGCTCACTGAGAAGTTAAACTTCAAGGTGTAGAGTATCTTCATGCCATGTGGGCCTTGCAGCGTTATGCCGGTCCCATTCCCCCCACCTAATGGAGGAGACATCAACATGGACAGTTCATACTGGTATGTTGAGCTCTTGTTGTGGTTTATTTGCTCCAGTATACTCTACTATGAAATCGGTGAGTACTTGTGCCTTGATTGCTTGATGAGGTTGGAATTGAACTTCAAGAGCATTGAGCTCGATAGAGTATTTCATCATTTGACTTGAGGCATAAGGCTTATGGAAAATAGCTCTCAAAGGCTGATCAGTTAGCATTACGATGGGGCACAACTAGAAGTAAGATCTGAGCTTCCTAGCAGTGATGACTATTGCTAAGGTGAATTTCTTGACCTTAGTGTATATGATCTTTGGTCCTTACAAAATGTGGCTAATGTAGTAGATGGGCTTATGTTCGCACCCTTTTACTCGGATAAGGATTGATGACATTGCTTTATCACTAATGGTGAGGTAGAGGTATAGCTCTTTATTGGGTATGGGCTTGGATAGCATTGGTAAGCTCTCCAAGAAATCTTTGAGGTTGTTGTAAGCTTTCTAGTAATCGGTGGTCTAGTTGAACTCGGATGGGTTCTTCAATAATTTGAAGAACTCTGAGCATTTGTTTGCACATTTTGATACGAACCTATCTAGGGTAGTGATTCGTCCAATTAGGTGTAGTACCTCCTTTATGATTTTGGGGGCTTACATATCTTGGATTGCTTTGATCTTATCTGGGTTGGATTCAATCCTTTGCTAGGTGACCATGAAACCGAGGAGCTTCCCAAATGCGACCCAAAATATGCATTTCTGGGGGTTTGGCTTCATCTGATAGTGGTAAAGTGTTTGGAATGTTTCTTGGAGGCCTTTGATGTGGCCTCTTTTGTCTTTGCTTTTCACAATTATGTCGTTCACATAGACTTTGATGTTCTTATTGATCTGTGGCTTAAAGATAGAGGTGACAAGCCTTTAGTATATTGTACTAGCATTCTTTAAGTCGAAGGGCATGACCTTGTAATAGTATGTTCCAAAGTTTATGACAAATGAAGTGTGGACATCGTCTTGAGGGGTCATGTGAATCTGTTTATACCTCAAGTAGGCATCTACGAAGCTAAGCAGTGCATATTTGGACATCGAATCGACGAGTTGGTTGGTACAAAGGAGAGGGAAGCAGTCTTTAGGACATATCTTGTTGAGGTTAGTATAATCAACATACATCCACCATTTGCTATTGGCCTTCTTTACTAGAAGCGTGTTTGTGAGCCAGGTTAGATAGTGTTTCAATCTTATGAATCCAGCTTGTAAAAGCTTCTGAACTTCCTATTTGATTGTAGCTTAGCGCTCGGGGGCAAAATACCGCTTTTTTTTGCTTAACTAGTTGTATTGTAGGATCAACATTGAGGTGATGGGTAGCCTCGGGTATATTGATGATCTCAGGCATATCTTTTGGTCTAGATGTGAAGTTCAAGTTCTAATTAAGAAACTCTATGATTTAAGCTTTCTTGTTTGTTGGTAGCTCGGCCCCAATTTTTGCGATCATTCTTAGAGTGTTAGAAAGCTGGATTTCTTTAGTCTTCTTAGTTGGCTCTTCTCGTAATGTTAGGGCTGAGACAATGGTGGACTCTATGTTCATGATATTGCCTTTGGTTTAGGCTTTGAGGTACAGGGACCTAGATAGCTTCTAGTCTCCTTAAGCCTTATCCACTCCAATCGGTGTCATGAACTTTGCTTTTAGGCACCTCTAGTTGATGAGCATGTCAAACTTTGTTATGCTCATCTTGCTTAAGATTACGTTGTATGGTGATCAGTAATCTATGATAAGAAAGTTTACAGATTGTGTGGCGACATGCTTGTCATCACTTAGTCATATTGGAAGAGTGATTATTCCTTTAGTAGGCATACGTTTGCCTCCTCTAATTCCTGTAAGGTCGTGCTTGTATAGTTAGAGGGGTTCATCCAATTGGTCTTTCATTTGTTTGTAGACGTTGTAGAAGAGTATGTTTGCTAAGCTTTGGTTGTCGATGTACGTTTTGGGGACATCAAAGTACCAAATCTTTGAGCTTATAATGAGGGTATCATTGTGAGGGAAGTCAATGCCCTGTATGTCCTTAATAGCAAAATTGATCGTTGTGTCTATTTTTGGCTTTTTTGTTTGTATGAGGTATACCTCATGCTGGGCTATCATGGTTATGGTGTTTGGGAGGTGGTTAGGACCTCCAAATATCTTGTTCACTTGGCCTTGCCACCCCTAGAGATTTTGGTCACATACAGGGGCATTAGTCTACTTGTTCTGCTCTTATTGTTGCTCTACTTGACGGCGTTGAGTTAGCCGTTATATTTGGTTCCTTTTGTTGGCTACTAGGTGGCTAATGTAGCCTTTGTGTACAAGGCCTTTGACTCCATTCTTAAGGTGATGGCATTCATCTGTTGTGGTTGTATGCTTTGTGGTAATCGCAGTTGCTTCTGGGGTTTTGTAAACACTAGGTGCTTATGGGAGTTGTTACCTAACCTTGTACATAATTTCCTTAAGGGGTTTGTTGAGGGGTGTGTAGGAGGGATAGTCTTGGGACTTTTGTTAGTTTCCATCTTGTCTGTCCTTTCTTAAGGACTGTAGTTTGGGGTTGCGACGCCTAAGGCGGTCTTTTACTGACCCCTAGATGTTGGTGTCTATTTCAAAATATGCCCTGGTGTCATCCTCTTGGGTCACATAATTCTCGACTACGTGCATGAACTTGTTTAGGGAGTGATGTGTCGAGTAAGTGCACCTTATCAAATTGTAATAGTAGATTAAGTCCAAGTATTGATCTCTCAAGGACTTTGACTACTAGTACTCATTAAGTCTCTATTATCTAATTGGCAAATTAAATTTCAAGAAACTTTAAAAAATAAATCTAATTTACTACTAAAACTAATTTAAAAATTAATTAAGATGCAATTCAAGAATTAACAAGAAAGCAATTCAATTGGAAATTAATTCAAGATTCAATATTATACGTAGATCTTGCTTCCCCTAGATTTAACATGTGAGTTTTCTAAAGATAATCTAATTTATTCTTTAATCTTTTTTGATCGGGAGAATTTTCTACTAAAGTTAATCACTTTTTCAAGCCAATTAACCCTAACCCTAAAATCACCTATTAGAATCTCTTCTCAATAGCATGATCTAAGATTTCATTATTAAACAATGAATTTTCTATGCTTTAATTTAAAATTTAGGAAGAATCTTGTAAATTATCTCTAATCTTGCAATAATCTTCATCAACTATACTCATATCTAATCTTATAAGAAATCTCTCGATTTTCTTATAAGATATTAAACACCAAATTACTATTCATGGAAATAATAACTTAAATCATAAAGCAAGCATAGTTGAATCAAGAAAAAAACTAAAGAATTAAATTAATCAAATACTAATCATATCACACGAATAGATCTAGGTTCTACAAGACGTAGATATCAGAGATCTACTCACTACATATTGTGAAATAAGAATTTAAAATCAAGGAGTAGAGAAAGATAAAAGGATGAATCATGAAATCTAAAGAAAAAATTGAATCTTGAAGTCTTGACGATCCTCTAGCTCATTACTTTAATGAGTGTCTTTGTCTTGAAAACCTCTCTAAAACTTGTGTCAAAAAGTTCTTCTTTTAAACAAACCTTAACAAGGCTTTATTTAGAAAGAGATAAAAAAAATAAGTTGGTTGGAAAATTGGGGACATGATTGTGTCTTTTGGTTGTGTCCTAAGCTGTAACAATTAAAAACAAGGTCTAAATTTGCTTGGAAACGACACAATTATGTCGTTTGATTGTGTTGATTTTTGAACCTTCATAACTTGTCATTTTAGCTTTGATTTGAGTGAAATTTTTTTCTATGTTCTCGTTTTCTTGCATAAATTGTTTCAAAACCTAGAAAACAAAATTTAGCTCAATTAAGTATCATTACCTAAAAATAAACTCAAATATCAAGGAAAATAATAAAAAATCACTATGTAAAATATATGTAATTAAGAACTCATTAAACTTCCTCATACTTAAGAATTTGCTTGTCCTTAAGCAAATAAAGAAAAGAACAATTAGAATAAGAATTCTTAAGTTAAAAACCATCATTGCCTAGGAAGTTGGCTAAAAATTACACTTAAACTCGAAAAGATTTAACTTACAAGTCCAATCAATTTTCTTTAAATAACTGCCTTAACTCTTATACCTAATCTTTTTCTTTCGCAATGTCCAGAGGACACAAAGTACTAGAATTCACAAGCTAGTCTATGTAAATTAAAGTTTAACCAGATTATTTAATCAAGGATTCCATACTTAAGATTAAATTTAACATTTCGCCAATCAGGAAAGTTATAAAAATTTTAAACCTACTTAACCGAACTGTATACAACCCTGTTTTTAATCTTGCTACGTGCCATAATTCAGAGTAAACATATATTACATTCACTCATCCTTTAATCATTTCCTTAATTTACGCTTTAGCTAGAAGGCTTCAAATTCATTGAATTTATATTATTTATTAAGCACCTTATTTAAGGACAATTGTATTGGTAGAAGGAAATGATCTCACTTTTCTGATAGACCAAAACTGATCCATACTAATTTAGCCTTATATTGGTAACGGCAAAGAACCTTGCTTTTTTAAGGGACCAAGGCTGATCCATATCAACTCATTCTTTAAACTTATTTTGGCATTGGTAGTGGAATTTAACGTCACTCTTCTGAGGGACCAAGGTGAATTCTTGCTAATTTTGCCTTCTTTTTTCATTTACATCACTTTCTACCTACAATTATTTTAAGTTTTTAGGGTTTTCTCAAAAGACAAATTTCATTTGTTTGCTTACCAAGAATTATAGGGCTCTAAAGCTATCTAAGCGGAAAGCATACATCAAAGTAAGCTTCGAAAATAATCATGACTAGCTCCTAATCAGTGATGTTGCTCTAATCTTAAGTGCTTAAAGTCCTAGGCTAAATAATCTTTAACTTTACTCCACAAAGATTTTACCTATCAACTCTAGCAAAGTGTAACTTAAACATCAAAGAGCAAGTATTCAAATTACATTCAATTCAGTGGAAGTTATCAATTTTCAAATAATTGTAAGTCAATAAAACAATAAAATTGGGTTAAATGTGAAAACATTAGCTTCCTAAGTAGCAAAAGTTTTTACAAATTTCTATATCTCCTTCATTGTAATTAAAACTGTACATTGTCCCCAATGTACAAATGAAGTCACACATGAAAAATATATTAATCAAAACAATTATGGGTAAGACGATAGAAAAGTAGGAAAGAAAAACCGATACTTTCTTAAAAATTTGAGTAACATAATTCATTAATGTAAGAAATTTGAAGTCCGAAGTAGTCTAAATCAAGCATAGTCTCTAACATGAGCTTTAAATTTCAAGGCCTTAACCTTACAGTCAATCAACTTCACAATACTCCTAATCGGAGGCATCATCCATAATTTCATCCCCATCTTCGTTGTATTCTTTATCCTCCTCATCATCGCTATCTTCAACTGAACTTTCCTCTTGAGCTCTTTCCTCTTAACTTATAATTTAGCTCTTGGTACTATGTTTTTTTACAAAAGGAAACAAGATTCAAGTCAAATTTTCAATACACTAGAGCTTTCCCATACTTAGAATAAAGAAATAGACCAAAAATCATGACCAAGTATAGAAAATAAACACTATAACTTATTGAGGAATTTTGTCAAACACATGGTATGCATGCAAAATGTAATTCTGCTCTTAAGAAATCCTTCATGCAATCCTCACAACTATTGTTACACAATAGATTCCAAGCATGCTTAAACTCCTAATTTCTCAATGACATGAATCAATAACATTTTTATGTTGATTAAACACTAAAGCCCTAAGTGCTAAAATGAAGAACAAGGCATATAAATCAATGAAATTCAACACTTCAATTGAACCATTCAAGAATCACACACTTATAATAATGTATTGTAAATGATACAATCATGTCACAACTTGTATCATTCAAAATCTAATTGTGGTGCCAATTCAAGAACACTATCATGTTCATCATGTACACTACCCATCGTCTCAAAACAAAAGTCATGAACTCACTCTAAAAATTACCAACATGTAAAAGCTTCAAATTCTAACTACTCTATTATGCATAAGAGTTTAATCCAAGTAAATTTTGTAGAAAAATTAAAGAAAAAGAGAGATTAAGAACTTACTCGGATTTTTGAAATGGCGTGAGTAGTAAAGATCTTTGAATTTTTGTGAGTTTGTATGTGTGTGTGGGCATGAGAGAAGGTTCAAGAGAGGAAGAATGTTGTACGTGTGTAAGGGCGAGTGTGTTTTATTGTATGTTTGCATGTGGGGGAAAGAACAGATGAGAGGAAAAGGGAATGTAGATTGAGTGCTTTTATGTTGGACACAACAAGACCTGAGATACGACCGTATCTTATCGTTGTGTAACCCTTTATGGTGCAGCCATGAAACACGCCTAGTACTAACACGGTCTAAGATACGATTATATCTCGCGACCATGTACCTTCTTGTGCTACGATCATGAAATGTGCCTAGAAGTCACATGGTTCAAGACACAACCGTATCTTTAGACCTTGTAGTATACTATTTTGGTTTTTTTTTTTTTTTAACTTTTTAACTTTTAAATTTTATTGTTTTTATTTTAACTTATGCATGCTTATCCTAAATGCATGAATTCAAAAATAAAAGAAACTTAAAGAAATAAAAGTATTAAATGAAAAATGAGTCAAAGAAATCTAATGCAAAAATTAAACTAAAAGCAAAACTTATTATGCTGCACTTATTAGTTTTGAAATTTTGTTTAACTTACGGGGTGCTACTTTGATCAAATTATAATAGTGGATTAAGTCCAAGTATCGATCCCTCAAGGACTTTGACTACTAGTACTCATTAAGTCTCTGTTATCTAATTGGTAAATTAAATTTCAAGAGACTTAAAAAAGTAAATATAAATTATTGCTAAAACTAATTTAAGATTAAATAAAACACAATTTAAGAATTAACAAAAAAGCAATTTAATAGGAAATTAATTCAAGATTTAATGCTGTACCTAGATCTTGCTTCTCCTAGATTTAATATGTGATTTTCCTAAAGATAATTTAATTTATTTTTTAATCTTTTTTTTATTGGGAGAATTTTCTACTAAAGTTAATTACTTTCTCAAGTTAATTAACCCTAACCTTAAAATCATCTATTAGAATTTCTTCTCAATAGTATGATCTAAGATTGCATTATTGAATGATGAATTCTCTATGCTTTAATTTAAAATTCCGAAAAAATTTTGCAAATTATCTCTAATCTTGCAATAATCTACTGGGGATTTATAAAGCTTGGGAAAAGAGATAGTGCTTTACGAGCAAGCTATCTTTGAAAGGGAAGTGTAACCATTACTCCTTTTAGGAAGAAATGGCTATACTTCAAAAAAGCAGGTTTATACCTTAAAACTTGGAGGCGATCATGATAAGAAAACCCTAGTGTTCTCTAAGAGTAAGCTTATACTAGGTGGGTATGCTTAAAGAGATGAAAAGAATTAGGATAGTGCTTTAAGAGCATGCGATCTGAAGATTTCGAGTTAAGATAGTGTTATAAAAGCAAGTGATCTAAGGGTTTTCAAGTCAGGATAGCACTATAAGAGCATGCGATCTAAAGGTTTTAAAATCTATATAATGCTCCTAGGGCATGTGATTCGAAGAGAGGGTAGCACTCCAATGAGCAAGCAACTTAAAGGTTTTAAAACAAGATAGTGCCCCTAGAGTATGCAATCCAAAATTTCAAATTAGAATAACACTCCAAGAGCATGCGATCCAAAGATAAGGTAACGCTCTAATGAGTAACCGATCTAAAGGTTTTAAATTAGGATAACACTCTTAGAGCATGCGATTTAAAAATTTCAAATTAAGATAATGCTCTGAGAGCATGCGCTCCAAAGTGAGGGTGGAGCTATAATTAGCAAGTGACCTGAAGGTCTTAAATTAGGATAACGCTCTCAAAGCATGTGACTCGAAGAGAGGGTAGCACTCAAATGAGCAAGCAACCCAAAAGTTTTATATCACATTGATAATGCTCTAAAGAGTAGACGATCCATAGGGACCATAAGGTTTGAAATGACAGATATGTTAATTGGAAGCCATCTAGATGGAGTAGAAGTTTGGGACAAAGTCCCTCGATACAAAATGAATTGGATGACATCCTCCATAAGGGCAATTGTGTTAAAGACGATGACTCTAGTTACTAAGGCCAATTGATATATAGAAGAAAAACAAACCACTAGGTGAACACATTGGAATTAAAAAGATTATCTGCTAGGGTTGACTTAGAAAAAATGAAAAACTTGAACCACTAGGATGGCACAAAAAAGGACTTGAAATACTGAGCTAAAAGGAGAGAAAATTGAATTCAAAACTTTTTTTTTTTTTGAGATTTGCTAACAGGCTCAAATTCCTTATAGGTTTTAAGAAAGTTGCAAACAAGTGGTAGGCTTTTTCAATAGTGTAACAACTTGATCTTTCGGGCCACCTTTGTCTGAGAGAGTCATTTTTGTCTTGAGGGTCTTTGCATTTTTTTTAGGAGCAAATGACTTTTCATGTCATGGTGCATAACTTCTTTAAGTATCTTCTTACTTGGAAGAAGATATCACATTAAAGATAGGTTTAATCTAAGAGGACTTCCTTACACTCTTAGCTTAAATTTCTCTATTTTTACTTCAATTCCAAAAATTATAGTCCATCTTGTAAGTTATATACTTTTAATCAATTTATTAGGTCTTTTTTGGACTGTAACGTAACATAAGCTTTTGGTCATTAGTTCAAACAAAAGGATAATAATGTCTAGGCCTTTTGAAAATAGTTCATCTCAAGTTTATAAGTCAAGAACCTTATGAGTAAAACTAAAATTATGCTTATCCTAGTTTTAAATGTAACTTTTACTAAGGATAAGTTATTTCCTTTGATCAAAAGGGCTTTTAGAATGGGTGGAATTGTGGGTAGGCTATAAACCATTGTCAATTACAGTTTTTTAGGAATTATGAATTTTGGGAGGAACTTTGGTATTTGTCCTTGCTTTTTCAATTTCAGGGTTCTCATTTCGAGGGATGGGCCTTATTTCCAGAACATGCCTTTTGAGGTACATGCCCTTAATCCTTTTAGGTTTTAGGTCTTTGTATTTTGAACTTGATCACCTTATTTGCTTGATTTCTCATGTTGCCCCTATTCCTTTTCCTCATTTCTTCTTCTTTTTTTCTTTTCTTCTCTCTCTCTTTTTTTTTTTTCCTTCTTCTTTTCTTTTTCATTTTGACTCAAAACAAAGGTGATCACTCCTTCTTTTATCTTGTAGCTTAAAGTGTGTGTAGTTTGTGTATAATGTTTAGGATATGGGCACGTCTTCATTTCAAAGGAAATAAGTTATTAGTGGTAGTAATTACAATCGAATTGATGTGATTGGAGCAAGTACAAATCATTTTTTACCTTTTCTTTCGATTATTGCCCCTAACCTCTTATTTGCCCCATTGTGGGGTAGTTCTTGATAGGTTTTGGTTTTGAAAATACTTCATTCAAAAGGCTTAACGGGGTTGACAAGGGATTTTGTCTTTAAGATATTAACTGAATGCCTAACTTCATTTTGATTCGTGTATCAAATTTAAGATGGACCTCCTTTATGGAATGAGTCCAATAGCCTCACAATGATGTCACTCAACTCTCAAATTGTCTTAGGGTTGGTGTTTGGGATTCGTTTTATTTGTTTTCATTCTAAACCTTTTAACTAATGAGATATCTTAAAATAAGAGAAATGCAAACAAAGCACTTTATTTGAATTGCTTGTTTTTTACAAACATTGCAAAATTTGCCCCTAAATTAAGTCTAAGCATATTGCCCCTGCATCTATCAAATCTTGAACTTTGTTCTTTAGTTCCTAGCAATTGTCAATTGAATGTCCCTGCTGATCCATGTGTTATTCACATTGTACATTCGGGTCATATTTCCTTAGCTTGTATCTTGGCATCAGGACTTTCTATTGCAATGAGCCTTATGTTCTTAGTTGGTCAAAGATTTGAGATAATGAGACAGGGATCTGAGTGAACTTTCTTTTAGGTATTTTTAGGACTTTCTTGCCTAGTGTAGGTTTTGACATTGTAGTATTTATGTATGTCTTAGAATCTGGTTAGGCTGGTCTTTTTCAAGTCAGCTTCCCTATTTTTATGGCTTCTTTAATTCAGCTTCCACCAAATACAATATCCTATGGAACTGGCCATTGTATTACCCAACAAGTGCCCATAATATAGTTTCTCTAATGAGTCAATGAAGATGGATATTAATTCTCTCTCAAGGAAAGGGTGAATGATTTTAGCTACCATGCCCCTCCATCTTTAAGCACATTCCTTATATAGTTTCATTGCTACTTTTGCTCATTCTTTGTAGATCCTAAATTGAAGGGGCTATTTCCTCATTGAATTTATATTGCTTATAGAAGGCTCTAGCTAGTTTTTCCTAAGTGTTTATTAATTAAGATTAAGCTGGGCATACCAGGATAGTGCTAGGCCGGTTAAATTATCCTGAAAAGTGTCAACCATCAGCTGGACATTTTGGACATATCTGTACATTTTCCATACATTAAGCCTGGCATGCAGCTTAAGACATCCGGTTCCATTATATTTTTCAAACTTTGGTACCTTAAACTTTTCTAGGAAGGTTCTTGCATTATACGTAGCCAAATTAGTGATTCTGATTGGATCAAATCCATTGGGACCCTCCAAAGTCTTCATTTTGTTAGCAATTTGCTTAGATAGCTCTCTCTCAATTGCTTTTTGTAATTCTTCTTCAAGGCTCTTAGGCTTAGGGCCCAGGTTGGGCTCAACAGTACGATTACGCTTGGAACAAATCTCTTCATGTTTAAAGGGTGATACTTCAATTGCTTTAGCCTGTAAAAAGGTGATATCATAAGTGAGGAATTTAACTTGGTTAACCAGGGTTTGCACCTTTTTCTCTAAATCAGCCACTTTTTGATTAGAGGAAGCATTGGTATTATTGTTGCTATGGTTATTAATGTTGCCATTGTCAGCCATTACTTTCAAGAATTCGTCCTTGTTAGCAATTCTCTAAATACTCTCTCTCTCTCTCTCTCTCTCTTTTATTTTTTGGAATATTTGAAAATCTTTCAATTTGAAAGAGAGGAAGGTGAATGGATAATTGCTTAAACCAAGAGAGACAAGAGTAAACTTTATTTATGTAAACTAAAGAAAAAAAAAAAAATTACAACCTGTAGGTATTTAAAAAGTGCCTACGAGTAGTATGATTTTACAAAAGGAAAACTTTGTGGGATACTTGATATTTACAAACTATTTTACAGAGAAAAAAATATTCAACGTAGAAAACATTTCGAATTGAAAATGAGTCTAAAGAAGACTAGGTATGATAAATAAAGAAAAATACTTCAGTTTGTAGGTATTTAAAAGGTTACCTACAATAAGTATAATCTAGGATACCTGTTCCATTAAGAGAGAAGAAGTTAATTTACAAGAGGGTAATAATTATCAATGTGATTATTTTACAAGAGGGTAGGAGAATTTACCAAGAATTTTGAATGATTATTTTGAAATGGGGATAAAAACTATTTATAAACTTATGAAAATTTCTAAGAAGGTACAGGTAACTACCTAAAGGGAGGAAAAAGGAGACTATTTCACATTCGATGATTGATAAGTGGAATGATAAATATTTATAGCTTATGGAGAAATACTTTCTACAAAATTGGGAGAAAAGAGATAATTATTTTAGTAATGAAAAAGAAATTCTAAGATTTATAAATTATTCTATAAGAAGTCACTAAGTTAACAAGAGGAGGTAAATCTAAGAATGAGCTATGGAGATACGAAAAGAAAGAAAAAAAAAAAACAAACTAAAGACTATAATGACAAGATTGTAATACATTTTTTGATTTACTTTACAAAAAGGAGGACTATTTTATAGGAAGAGAACAGGAATTTCAAAAAAAAGAAATAAGTTTTTTTTTTTTTATTTACTTGAATACTTATTTGAAAAACTAATTATTTTACAAAGTGTTTAGAGAAAGGAAGCAATTTGCGGTTCTATGTTTTTTTTTTCTTTTTTCTTTTTAACTTGAAAGTAGGATTGAAATGGGATTTATTTACAAGAGTGACAACCAAGGAAAATAATAAGGACTGAAAAATAATGGAAAACATGGCATGTAGATGCAAATGTAAAGGCTTAGCAATAAACTAGTAATGTGGCAACTTGAAGAATTTATGGTTATGAGTTTATTAGAATTCTACTATTACAACAACTATTTTACACGGGAGTAGAATTGTTACATAGAAATATAATTTGTAGGAAAATTCTATATTTATAAAATGAAATGTACGGGGAAACCACAATTTTACAACTAAAGTGGAAAGAATTTACATGAATAGTATAAGAAAAATATATTACAATATTTTTATGATATAGAGGAATTATGATAAATTCATAACCTTTGGTTAGTGTCATAATACATCATTACTTATCCACTGGTCTAAGGATTCAAGTATGAAAAAGGGGGGTGGGGGAGGTGGGGGCGGGGTTTTAAAGGTCTTTAAGCTCTATGACCTCTTACGTTTCTAAGAAACAGTTCTTGATCACATCAAAGCTTAAGTAGGGTGGCTTAATCAATCTCGAGTGGTGGTTACTCTACTATACTTGTAGCCTATACAATGACCCCCTGTCTTAGAGTCTTAAGACAGATTGGGTTTGATTGTATCTACCTTGCACTTATGATGCAACAAAACCTTCCCTAAATATGCCCCAGATAAACCTGCATAGGTTAGTACAATCATATAGAAATAAACAATACATTTACAAAAAGAAATTATAACGTGGAAGGTGTATTTTGAAGAATAAATTCTAATTTTAGAAGGTTTTAAGTGACTAGCCTTCTTAACCTCCCTAGTAGAGTCGCCAAGCTGTTGAGTCTGAATTTTTCTTAGTTTTCATTATTTTCCTTAACTTGATCTATATTGAACTCTATACTTGATAGGAATCAACCCCTCGGACTGATTACGCGTAGTCAAGCTAGAGGACTCCAAGGACTTGCTTAGAGAATACTAACTCTAGGCTATAGTCGAGACGGGGATTCCTATCTCGAGCTAATCTCATACTGACTTAACCATTGGATCCTTACATGTGTAAGATCCGCCCTTGTTTGGCAGCAACGCTTCATCCCAAGAGACAACCTAAGATTAGCTAAGGTGAACTCTCGATTCAACCATAAGAATCCGACCCCGAATCAAGCTGACTTCTCTTTAGAAGAACTAATTGGTCCCTGACCTGATCCATATTAGGTCGACCCCTGACCACAAGCGTTACTCTGTTTTTGCCTACCTTGTACCATATTTCTCCCATCTAGATGCCGAGCGACATGTGTCTTCTAATACAGTATTCTAGAATGGTTCTTTCTTTTCACACTGAATATTCTTTCTCTTTTATCCTTTTTAGTATATCTTACGTAACCTAGCTATAGATTACTCTTTTGTCTTTTCATACATATAAAGTAACCTTAGTAGATGGGTATATAAACCCCCACTTTCTTATATGCGAGGATAATATCTCTTCAATACCGTATTATATCAGATTTAAGTATTTAGGGAGTTATTGGTGACCAGGGTAGTAGTGCTCAACTTGGTCGTGGTCATAGTGGTAGTAACACCTCAGGGTTAGTTGACAATAAACTTGACAGACTCACAAACTTTGTTGTGAGTCTAGTCACCGTAATATAAGTTAACAGATAATAACCACAAGGTGTGTAGTAGCAAAACCTATAGGAAGACGCCTTTGAGAGACACTATGGGCAAGACAATTAGACCAATCGCCTAATTCGACCGCCATGAGCTAGAGGAGTAGCAAATAGAGTTGCTAAACGAAGACTGGAGTTGGAGGAGATTGGAGAAGATAACGAGGAGATGAATGTTGAAGAGTTTGGTGAAGAAGAAGTAGACTATTACCAAGCACAGGGACAAGGACGTCGAGTTCCTCAAGAGTTAGAAAATGTTAAGGTGCAAATTTCGCCCTTTGGTGAAAGTGGAGATGCAGATGAATACTTAGAGTGGGAAGAGAAGGTTGAGAAAGTATTTGAATGTTACGGGTATGAGGATGTGGTCAAAGTCTAACTTGCTGCATTGGAGTTTACAGGGTATGCTATCATATGGTGGAAGAATCTAAACACAACCAAAGCAAAAGATGGAAGACGAGGTATTAGAACTTAAGATAAGATGAAAAGGTTGTTAAGAGGCATATTTACGCCCGAGACTTATTTACAAGATACATTTTCAAAGTTGCAGGAGCTTCACGAAGGAAGCCGATTTGTAGATGACTACGTGAGAGAGTTCCAAATGTTAATAATTTGAGCTAACATGGACGAGCTAGAGGCCCACACAGTATTGAGATTCATTTCTAGGCTTAAGTATGAGATTCGCAACATTGTAGAAGTGTAGAGGTTTTATACCTTAGAAGAGGCAATTAAGATTGCGTAAAGGGTTGAAAAGTAGAGGAAAAACGTTCCGAGTTGACCAGGGCTGACAATTTCGTGAGCCCTAGTACCATGACGACCTGTTTAGGTTGAGCTAAGAAGACTATACCATGCCAAGGAAAGGAGTGACAAACTTAATGACAGTCGGGCAAGCCAGCTGGGCTAAGCCGATCAACAGGGCCGATTCAAGGTTAGGCCAACTTTGAGAACATATGAGAAAGGGCAGAGCTCCGAACAAAAGACTAGCGAGGTAAAATGCTTTAAATGCTTGGGCTTTAGACATACGATTGCTGAATGTCCGAATTAACGTGTCATGGTGCTCCGAGGAGATTTAGTGGAGAGTACCAACGAGAGTGAGCTTAAGAAGGAAGAAGATGTTAGAAAACCTGAGGTTGAAGAGGAAGAGGAGACCTGTGTTTATGCCGACTAGGGAGAAGTGATGAGCCTAGTCTTGAGGCGAGTACCGAGTTCCTTACTGAACTCTGGAGAGGACTAGAGGGAGAATTTGTTCCATACTAAGTGTACCGTCAAAGGCCAATTATGTATGATCATAGTGGATGGAGGAAGTTACACTAATGTGGTTACGCAATCCTTTGTGTAGAGGTTGAGTCTTCTGACCTCAAAGCATCCCTAACCTTACAAGCTACATTAGCTTCTTGATAAGGGTATTTTGCATATGACTGAATAAGTGACTGTGTCATTTAGTGTCAGAAATGTATACAGGGATGAAGTAGTATGTGATGTCATCCTTATGGGAGCTTCACATTTGCTGTTTGGACAACTTTAGTTGTTCGACTGACGTGTTATGTAGGTGAGTATAAGAATAGCTATGCCTTTGTTAAGGATGGAAGGAGGATAATGTTGCAAACCCTAACCTAGTCTCAAGTAAACAAAACCCATAATCAGCTCACCCGAGCTAGTAAGAAGAAAGGCCTGGTGATGAGCCGTAAAGAGCTCCAATCTGCTAATAAGGTTGATGAATTGATGTTCCTATTGGTTAGGAGATTGATGGAGATGAGGGAGTTATAGAATATTCTAGAAGAGATTTGAAGCTTGCTAAATGAGTTTTCTGACCTGTTTTTGGAAGAACTACTTAGAGGATTGCTACCACTCCGAGGCATAGAGCACTATATTGATTTATAGCCTGGTGTTGCCTTATCGAATTGACCTGCATATAGGATGAACCCTGAGCAGGCTGCTGAGCTGAAAAGACAAGTGGACAAACTCATTGAGTGAGGATATGTGAAAGAGAGCATGAGCCTTTGTACTGTGCCAGCTCTATTCATTTTGAAGAAAGATAGTTCATGGCATATGTGCATTGATAGTTGAGCAATCAATCGAATTACTGTCAAATACAGATATCTGATATCTAGGCTCAATGACCTGTTAGATGAGCTTCATGGCGCAAAGATATTTTTGAAGATTGATCTGCAAAGTGGCTACCACCAAATTCGCATGAGGCCGGGCGATGAATGAGAGACTGCCTTCAAGACTAGGTATGGACTCTACGAATGGTTGGTTATGCCGTTCGGACTTACTAATGCACTAAGCACATTCATGAAGTTAATGAATCATGTAATGAGGCCCCCTAATTGGGAGATGTGTAGTCATGTACTTTAATGATATATTAGTATATAGTGTTGACCTGAAAGACCATGTTCAACATCTTTACGAAGTCTTTAGCATTTTATGAACTGAGAAGTTGTACGAAAATGTGAAGAAGTGTATGTTCTGCTAGAGAAAAGTGATATTCCTAGGGTTTGTAGTATCAGGAGAAGGAATCTGAGTAGATGAGGAGAAGATCTGAGTTGTTCTACAATAGCTGATGCCGATGAATGTCACTGAGGTCCAAAGTTTCCATTGCTTATCTTCTTTCTATAGGCGATTTATTAAGGACTTCAGCACAATAGCTGCCTTATTGACTTAGTTGACTAAGAAGAGTGAAGGATTCAAGTGGAATGACCAAGCTGAACAGAGCTTTAGAGTGATCAAGGAAAAACCTACCTTCTTAGCACCTGTTTTGTCATTGCTAGATTTTGACAAGCCCTTTGAATTAGAATACGATACATTGGGAGTTGCAATTGGTGTTATCCTAATGCAGGAGTGACGACCCGTCACCTACCACAGTAAGAAAATTGGTAGTCCTGCTTTGAACTATTTTACGTACGAAAAAGAGTTGTACTCTCTTTACTGAGCCCTTATTGTTTGGCAACATTATTTGTTACCATGAGAGTTTGTTATTTATACCTACCATGAGTCTCTGAAGCATCTGGGGACTCAGAACAAGCTTTCAAAGAGGCAAGCCAAGTGGTTGGAGTTCATGGAAGGTTTCTCGTATGTTATCTGGCACAAGAAGGGAAGTATAAATGTGGTTACCGATGCTCTCTCATAATGAAAAACGTTGTTGACCACTTTGCAGACAGACTTGTTAGGATTTTCATTAATTATTGAGCAGTATGCTCATGATTCTCATTTTGGCCCTATCATAGATCAGTGTTAGGACGGAATTGCCGTCAAGGGATATTATTTCAAGGACGGTTACCTATTCAAGGACCAAAGCTTGTGCATGCTAAACTGTTCCATGCGTAAGCTGTTGATTAGGGAAGCTCACAATAGAGGATTATTTGGTCATTTCGGGGAAACCAAGACAGCCAATTTGTGGAGGGAGAACTTTTACTGGCCATGTTTGGCCAATGATGTCCATAAGATAGTTAGTAGTTGTAAAGTGTGAAAACATGCAAAGGGGAAAAGAGAACTCTATGGAGAATACATGTCGTTGCCAACACCAACCTCACCTTGTGTTGACCTCAGCATGGATTTTGTCTTAGGGTTTCCTCGAACATTCAGAAGCAGAGATTCTATTTTTGTTGTAATAGACCACTTTAACAAAATGGCACACTTCATCCGTACCATCAAACTAACAATGCTCTCTATATATCGTTGATTTGTTTTTGTTGGAGATTGTCCGACTACATAGGGTACTAAAGTCTATTGTCTCAGATCAAGACACAAAATTCTTGAGTTATTTTTGGAACTCTTTGGAGAAGACTTGGAACCAAACTTGTATTCATCTCCAGTAGCTACCCTCAAATTGATAGCTAGACTGAAGTGGTGAATAAGACGCTACGCAATTTGCTTAGAGCTGTTATTAGGAAGAACTTAAGGGATTAAGAACTATGCCTACTCGTTGTGGAGTTCACATATAACCGAACTATCCATAGTACTATTAGGAAGACCCCATTCGAGGTTGTCTATGGCTTTAACCTTACCATTCCCCTAGATGTGATTGGTACCCCAGCAGCTATTGAAGAGAGTCAATCCAGAGTAGAGTGAGCTCAAGAATTGTGTGAGCTACACTAGTTTGTAACCAGGAAGATCGCTAAGTTCAATTAGAAGTAGCATGAAATTGGTAGCCGAGGTCACTGAACTATTTCTTTCCACCTAAGAGACTTAGTATGGATACATCTCAATTGAGAACAATTCCTACACTTGAGACAAAACAAACTATCTCTTTGAGTTGATGGTCTATTCAAAGTTTTGAAGAAAATCAACCACAACGCTTACCAAATCGAGTTACCTGATGATTATGGAGTTTCTTCCACCTTTAATGTGTCTGATCTGATTCTTCACCAACCAATAGAAAAAGACCTTGCGAGTGCCCTACAAGAAAGGGTAGAGATCATTAAAGATTTGAGGACAAATCTTTCTGATCCCCAAGCAGATGATAGGAATTAACCCCTCGGACCGATCACGCGCAGCCGAGTTAAAGGACTCTGAGGACTCGCTCGGAAGATAGTAGCTTAAGGCTATAGTTGAGACTGAGATTCTTATCTTGAGCTAATCTCATGCCGACCTGACTATCAGATCCTTACATGCATTACATCTGCCTTTGTTCAACAGCAATGCTTTATCCCAAGAGATAGCCTAAGAGTAGTTGAGGCGAGCTCCTGATTCGATCCCGAATTAAGCTGACTTCTCTTTGGAAGAACTAATTAGTCCTTGACCTGGTCTACATTAGGTTGACCCTTGATCACAAGCGTTACTTTGTTTCCGCCTATCTTGTACCATATTTCTCCCATCTAGAAGTTGAGTGACATGTGTCATATAATACAGTATTCCAGAATGGTTCTTTCTTTTTACACTGAATATTCTTTATGTCTTTTACCTTTTTTAGTATGTCTTATATAACCTAGTTATAGAATACCCTTTTGTCTTTTTATATAAGTAAAGTAACTTTAGTGGATGGGTATATAAACCCTTACTTTCTTGTATGCGAGGATCATATCTCTTCAATATAGAAATTACTCACTTTGAGCAACCTTAATGTTCTCATTATCATTCAACTTTTATTTATTCTCTTTAGTAAGGAGTAACGGTAAGGGACTCTTCAGTTTGGACCGGTATGTCATATCTGACCGATTATAGGCCAAGTAAGATCGAGTGGTGAGTCATATCTATTTGGTAGCTACTTGAGCTTTGCTAGCTTTTTCTTTTGTTTTTTTCAATTCGCTTTGTTGTGGTGCCTTTGCGTGTGTTCGACCCTGAAGACGCATCAATACCCATTCATTATAGATTATTGATTAGGGATTAAGAAAAACTTGGTTTTGATTTGATTTTGAAAAAGAAAATTGGAGTCGTCGCCCGATTGGGGTTGGGAAAAAGGAAAGAAAGGTTAAGTTATAATGGATTGGGTGGATTAGTTATAACTTAGCTGATAGGTCACGATAAAATCACTTTTGAAAAATGATTTTTTAAAATCAAATAATTTAAGTCCCGAGGTAAACTCATTATACGCTAATTGGTACCACTTTAACCTTCTGAATTTAACTTTATTTTTCAAATTACTCTTTTAACTAATTCTAAATTTACAATTAAAGAAAATTAATTTTTTTTACAACAAGGAAGAAGAAACTAAGAAATTAAACTTATTTATAAAAAGGAAAATAAAAAGAATTTGCCATTTTGAGTTACTTCGTAGGTGTTTGCATACTCTTTAATAGGAATCAAACTTTCCATAGTTCATTCTTAAAACTTAAATGTGTGGTTTGAATTTGGAAAAATAATTGAGTTTATGCTTTCAACCATTTTATTTTAAGAAAGATTCTTGAAAAAGGATATTAATTTTGGGTAGTTCTTTTCAAAAGAAACACTAAGTTTATTCTATTTTTTTTTTATTTTCAAGAAGACAATTTTCTATGCGTCTTAAAAGATAAATAAATAAATAATAAAAATATTTTCTAAGATGCTAAAATATAAAAAAAATCTATTTATTTAAAATTGTATTTATTCAAAATAAAAGGAAGTTCTTCTTTTTTTTTTTTGTTATCGTATATTTTTTCTATTTGTAAATAAATAACTAAAAAAAAAAATCCTAAAAGAAGAAAATCGGAACCTGATATGGGCTTTGAGTAAGATGCAGGTAGTTAAGCATGGTTTTGGATTGGGTTGGACTCTAAACCGAGTCGTGAGTCGGAATAGTTGCATTGGTTGCAATGGGGTGTTCTAGGGTACTCTAGTAAGCTTTTCAAGTGAGGAAAGGCACTTTTATGAGATTTGTAAAGGCCAAAAGTCGATTGTTGCAAAGCTTTTGCTTAGAATGGTGGTTTTCATTGTGGTGTGTAGTGATTGATTTAATTTAGAGAAAGAAAGGGTATGGGAAACTCGGTTAGCAGTGTTTCGAAGTAATTTGATGGTGGTTCTTAAGGTTCTCAGGTATGGATCAATTGACGGAGTAGATATTTTTGTTTAGAAATCACTAGAGTGATGATTTTCTAGAGAGAGAAAATTTGTATATTTATGGTAGAGAGAGAATACTCAAGTCCAAGCTTATGGAGAATGTTGAAGTGATGGTTGATGTTGTAAAACAATCCCATGCTCTTATTTATAGTGCACGACTCTTATTTAAGTTTCGAAAATTCAAAAACGCCTTTAATTTGAGGATTTAAAATTAATGGGTTATGATGTATATTTTAATTTTTCCATTTTTTTTGGACTTGATTTGATTCCCAAAACTTATATCTATATAAAATTTGAGTCTAGATTTAAGATAAACCATGTCTCCTATTGGCTTCAATATTTAATTTGATATAAAAAAGAGTTTAATCGGGTCAGAAACGTGCAGGGTCGAGCGGCTATTGTTTTGTTCTATTTCCACTATTTTTGTTATTCAATCAGAGAAGGAGCTAATGATTGTTGGTCAACAGTCAACATGAAGGGGCTCACTAATCATCTCGCGACACGTATTGCGTGATTTCCAAAAGGCAAACGAAAATTACGGCTAAGGCGCTTCCACCACATATCGAACCCGCAACCTTCAACAAAAGACAACAATTAATTCACGCTGGTCTAGAATGGCCTTAAAGAAAAGGGGTTGGTTTAGGCCCAAAATAGACCCGCTCTTAGAAAATAAATAAATAAATAAATAAGCAAGTCTGATGCACATGGGGTAAAAAAAAAAAAAAAAAAATCTCAATTTAACAGATTTACCGGCTTCGATTCATTAGTTGTATGGCTGTTTCAATTTTTTTTTTTTAAAATAAACTAATTTAAGCTAGATTAAAGCATTGTTTGAAGTTATGATTAATTTAAATTAATTTCATTTTTACAAGAGAAAAATGTCTAAAATCAACTGTGGTCCTAATATTTTCCAATATAACTCAAAATCATTAAATCGTATATGTGCACTTTTGATTTAAAAAAAAAAGAAAAAGATGACTTGTTCCATATGATCCAATGACCCTAAAAATGATATAAGATTTTTATTTTCGTAATTTTTTATATTTTTTGTTTCTTAATTTTTTTTTGTGTTTTTCTGTATTTTCTATTTTTTTGCATCTTTTATTCTTAAAATATATTATAGAGGAGCAAAAATTGTGTATTTGTATTACTTTTATAGCAATCATCTTAATTCTTATGCAGATATTAAAATTGAGACTATTTAGAGATTATAACATATATTTTTAGAAACTTTAGTAAATATTTATACTTAACATGTTAGTAAATTGTAACGATAGGTTGTAACACTCTAGATACTAAGATGTTGCAGATCCTATAAAATTTTTGTTCCTTCATAATTTTTAGGTAGACTTTATGATTACATTACATACTATTTTATTTATTTATTTATTTTTATTGATAAACGAGTTCAATATGATAAATATAGTTTATTAGATGGATCACCGGGTTTAAACTTTCAACTATATACAGTTAATAAGTCGGTTATATTAACGGTTGAGATTTATAGTCTTCTAGATATGAATATATTTAGTTTCGAACACGGAGTACATTCCATTGACACTAATTGGGAGCTGCGAAGCGATTGAATTGTCGGTTTGGTTCATCCTTTGTTACCGGACTAGCGAGCTCCCGTCATGTCCGGCCATTTAATAGCTCACTTTCATGTCTTCAATACAAGGGACCAAAGTCACTATTAATATATTTTCCATACCCCCATTGCATATGTAATATATATATATATATATATATATATATACATACGTATATTCTTATGATGAATGGTCATATTTAAAAACTATTGAATTTATCAATCTATTTATTGATAGACGAAAGAAATGGCCATGGATAAGTGCTTCATAAAAGTGCACATGGTCATGTTCCCTCCTCCAACATGTCACAAGACATGTCCAATATTCGATCTGGACCTAATATTTATTATTTGGCCACCCTACTATGTCCTTATAGTAATTCGAAAAGGAGAAAATTTACCTGTAATTAGTAGAAATAATCCTTATTGATCATAATAAAAACTATTTTTAAAGGAAATGGTAAATGGGAATATTATGATAAGGGGAAATAGGCCATATATATATAGGGATATGATTATAGTACTAGCATTATATTCATTTATTTATCTATTTCCCCATAGATCCTGTCCATATGCAACATTATAGAAAATATTACTTTTTTTTTTAATCCACAAGGTATAGATACTTTGTACTAATAAGACTCACATAATTTTCAATCATTGGGAGCAAATTGGATGAAATGAATTTTATTCTTGTTTGAGATACATATATTAAAATGAAAAGGCAAGACACAAAGATTTTCTTAAAGTGTGTTTATTTCGTGGATGCTCTTTTAGTATTTGTTACGATCATGGCTTTTGCATATATCAATTATTATTATAATCGTCTGAAAAATCTAGTATGTATCAGTAATCGAAAAATAAGGAAAATTATTTTGATTTAAAAAAAAAAGTAATTTCATTTTCGCCCTTTTCATTAGCCGCTACAACAGCAATCAGCTATAATCTCCATTATTAGCCGGTATTAAATGCCATTAGTAACTGCAACGTTTTAGTCTTATTAAAAAATTTTTGATGATTCTAAGATTTTGATTACAACGTCGGAAAAAAAAAAAAAAAAATCTGCAAAACGTTTTTATGAAGCAAGCGCAACATATTAGTAATTTCAATTTAATATGAATATAAAATAAGGATGGTTTTGAAAAATTAAAATTCGTCAAGCATGAAAAATTGGCACGCAACCACCGACTACACATAGCATACACACAGAGGTACATACATAATATTACTTACTACACACACGAATAATGGAGCTAAACAAGAAACACACAACAGAGTCTTGGTCTTGGACGAGGGTCCAGTTATTTGCCATGTCCACAATAAAATCTATAACCATCTCAAATCTATGAAATTAATTACTAGATTACACCAACATAAACCAAACATGGCAGAATTAAATCATACACAAAATAAATAAACATATGCAAAACCTTGCTCGATCCATCTTATTTATATCAAGGATTTCATGACCCAAATGAGCACCAGATCGAAGCAGCAGCCTGTGTGATATCGCCTAGTTCCTGTTTCTGCATTTTGCCATGGCTCTTGGTGCTGTGCCATCCGTAGGATCAAGTAATAGCTTAGTTTTACCATTCCAATTGCAAATGAAATTACAGGCGTGAAAGTTTAGATTAATTGTGAGATAGTATTATAATAATTTCAAGAAGTTTGCAGATATTAATGCTCAATGGTAGTAGTTGACCATAGAGGAAAGTTACAATCAAAAAGGGTAAAATAAATGCTATTTTTTTAAAATAGAAGATATTATTTTTTCTATAATTATCATTAAGGTTGTAAAAGAGTCGAGTCGAGTCGAGTGTCGAGCTAAGTTTTTAAAAGCGCTTTGGTTATTAAAAATTATCAAGTTCAAGTTAAGCTAAGGTTTTACTAAGCCTAAAAATTATAGGCTCAAGATTAAATTATATATTATATATTAATATATTATCTCGTAGCATGTTATATTTGTATATATTACATTTTAAATTTTAATTATATATACATATATAATATTTATAATATATATATATACATATATATCTAAAGTTTGCGATGATACTCGTGAGTTTAAATGAATGGATTTACAACTTTAAACAGGAGCTTAAGCTTGGTTTATATAAATAAATGAATTTTATTTTAAATTTGAGTTCGAGTAGAGTTAAGCTTAATTAAACTGTGTAGCTTTATTTGTTTGCAGGCTTAATATTCATCATTATTGAGATTCGCTATTACTGTAGCCTTTTCGTATTTCTTTCCATTATTAGTGACTGGTAACCCCTTGAAACTATTACAATTATATTTTCTCAAAATAAACACACTTAAAGAGATGCAATAAATGACGACGACGATGATGATGTAAGTATATATATATATAAAAGATACGCACCAAGCCCAACAGCTTCCGTTCCTTTCATAATGCGAACTCGCTTGCATGATTCAACGAACATCCTGAGAAAGAAATAAAAGAAAGTTCTGTATGATCTATGAATTAGGACAGATTAAAACACACTTGGGGGTTGGGATTATTTAATTATTACTGCTTTTTTTTTTTTTCTCTTTATCTCTCTTTTCTATGATGATTAAATAATAGCAAGCCATATTTTCAGCGAAATAGTAGTAATATTAATATTTGTTTACATCTAATAAAATTTCAAAATAGCCGGGCACCCACCAAATCAATTCGTATTTTAACCTTTTTTAAATTTATTCGTTATGCCATTAGTTATTTGTAAATCAGTTATTATTAATAGAAAAATCGGTTCTACTACATTCTTCAGGAATCGGGGTTGATATCGAAAATACCGATTTCTACCTAGACAAAATAATTATTAAAATAAAATTGCTTCAGCAAGTAAAGATATAGAATGAAGTGTCATTTCTTTTATTATAGACGATCATTAAAATATATCTATATGTACAATCACTTTTTAATTATAGTAAATTACTCTGAATTATAAGAAATAAAACCTATTTATAGTAAAAGAAACTGTTAACAAGTTACTATTGATGAATCTTGTTTGTTGTAGTTTTAAGTGATTTATAAATAACCGATAAAGTGGAATCGACATTCACTGCAGCTTTACAATCTCGGTCAATTGGCTCGTGGATTTGGGATAAAAAGCTTCGGTCTTTTTCAACAGGCATGAAACAGGTTCGTTTTTCGGCCTCTCGATATAACTTTCGTACATTATTATGGTAAATAAGGAAAATAATATGTTGTGTCTGTAAAACTAAGTTGAAGATAATAGATTATTCCCGAACAATAAACTAAAGTGAAGGGAAAGAAAGGGAACTTACTCCCACGGGACATCACCAACAAGCATCCAGTCACCGTCCTTGTCCTCGTAACTTGGAACGTAGTCAGAACCATTCAACACATCCACCAGCTTCCTCTCATTCATGAAATCCTTCATCATGCCTTGGGATCCACAACTACCTGCAATTATCCAATTACACCACCCAACGTAGTAAATAACACAATGCTTGTCGTTGACGTTAGCGGAACACTCGAATGTAATCGAGTGAATATGGTGACCACTTCTAACTCCGATTCCATTTAAAAACTCAAAATTTAAATGCAATTAAAATTCGATTAAAGTTAATTGAGAGTTCGACTAGAAAATAAATAAGGTAAGCTTGAGTTTAGTGTAATTAGTTCAATTAAATTCAAACTTTTTTATAAATATTTTCTAAATAATCTTAAATTTATTTACATTTCAAAAATTAAAAATATATTAAACTCAATTAGATTCACGAAGTTAACGAGTTTTATATTTTAAAACTTAAATTCGGTTTATTGCTATTGAATAGCTCGAATTTGAGCTCAATTAAATGTTATCAGATCGAATTTAAATCAAAATTGAACCAAACTTAAGTAGTTTACAAACCAACTTAATTTAATTTATTGACTCTCTTAGTTCACATTAATTAGACAAAGAAGAAGAGAAATGCACCAAAACCATTATGAAGTACTGCAGGAACATCTATTAATATCTTTCTTAATAAAATATCGTTGTTAGACATATAGTCTATGTATGTTTCATATAAAATGTTTTTCTGTTTTTTTTTTTCTTTTAAGATCTCTTTGGATATTGTAATAATAAAAATTATGTATTTATCAAATATTATATCCAATAATCCACTACTAACTATTAATGATATTAAATTGTAGAAGAAGACAACAACAGCAACGTATATTTGATAGTGTGATTAACAAACATGGAAAAAATTGGTATAAAATAAGGAAAATAACTTTCTTTTTTTTAGATGGAAAAAGAATTTCAACATTTATTATCAATATTTTTCTATAATGGTTAATTACCACCGCACATGCTTTTATCTCACACCATAAATAGCCAAAAGCAACTAATAACGGTAACTTTTCGAGATTAACGTAATATTATTTCAGAGTCATAAAATTCTTGGTCATGAAAAATATCATAAAAGAAGACAAAAAAAGAAAAAAAAAAAAAAACTTCTGCAAAGCAGACATGGTGATATGGAGTAAGATGAGATATGCTCACAGTCATACCGATGGTGAAAGAGCTGAACATTTTCCCCAAGGCCTCAGACAGCTCCTGGTAACTCTTATACATTGTTAAGTCCACTTTGCGGAGGTAAGGTGCACCGTCCATGCTCACCTTCACTAAGGCGGCGCCACCGCCACTTCCGCCCTTCTCGGCCGTATCTTCAGCGGTATTGCTCTTTTGGACAGACATCATGTTCTTACGGTATGACCGCACCGGTGGCCAACCAACAACCTGCGTCCTAAATTAATCGCTTCCATTTATTCGAAACTACAATTATGAACCATTCATAAAACTTACTGGAAAAAAAAACATGCTGCTCGAGCTTCCTAAACAACATATATTTAATTAATTTAAAACAATACAATAATTTTGTTTTGAGTTAGCGCATATATATATATATATATATACACACACACCACAATGTAAAAATGTAAGACAATATATATTTAATTATATAAATATATTTAATCAAAGCCTTAGTATGAATTTGGTCTAAGTCTGATAAAAAAACAAGTTTTATTTCGTCATTGAGCTAGCATAAGTTTTGAAAAGAATCTCCAAAGAAATAAATTAAAAAATAAATGTACTTGAAGCCGCCTTATATATAATATACACACACACACGTATATACATACATACACCTATATATATAAAATATTATGGAAATTATTTAAAATAAAATTTTCTCTTAATTATAATATTTTTTAAAATCTTTTCATGAGAATTTTCTGTGTATAAGTATATGTTCTATTATATTCACAAAAAAAATATATGTTCTATTATGGTTTCTTCAACCGGCCTTGAACTGTAGTTCCAAAAGAGAGAAAAGACTATATTTCTTATAATAAAAAAACCAATTTTCCTTTTTCATGTTTTCATTACCTTTTTCCTTAAAAAAACAAAGAAGATTAACTTTTATTTAATTCTTCTAATGCTTAATAATCCTTCCAAAATTTCTTCTATTTCTTAGTAATTTCGGTCCATTAGAAAAAATAAGAAAGAAAAAACTCTAGATCATTAATGAGGGTAAATTCGGATCTATTTTTTTTTTTAATTTCTTGCTCTTTTTCATAATTTTAATCTATATATTAGAAAAAAAATTTAAAAAAATTAAAAAAAAAAAAGTAAAGTAAAAAAGAACTTACTTGGCAGGAGGCTTAGCAGGATCATGAGTTGCACAAAGCAAAAGGGTGGTCTTCTCCTTCGTTTTATCATTATTCTCATTTTTGGTTAATGATATGCCTTCATCATTATTAAGTTTAAGCTTCAAATCCACAAGTGTCCCAGAGAATCCCCTTTTCCTTTGACTTTCTCCACCTTCATTACCATTTGGTAACCCTAGACACAACCTCAGCTCCGTCTCTTCAAACTTGAGCTCCTTCCGAGGTTTCTCTCTCTCTCTTTCATATTCTCCCCCACTTTGCAGGGTTGCCATTTTCAGACCCACAGCTTCCATGGAGTTTTGTTGTTATTATATATCCCTATCGCTATCCTCTCTCTCTCTCTCTCTCTCTCTCTGAGTTTATATAAGATAATGGATGCTAGAGAACATCAAAGCACGAACGGTACCTGGATACAGGGTTGCTTATGGGAATAGGAAAAACCAATCCCCAAAGTCTATAATTAATGAAAATTTTACTGTACGGGTATATATACTTAAAGTAAGTTATCTAAAAGCGACTTAATTAATATTATGTCCTAAAAAACATATTAATAGGTATTTATCATTAGTTCATTACCACTTTGCGCAAGAGTTATTAAAATAATAACGCATGACAAAAAATTATCAAGATTTAATATTAAATCCTCGGTACGCAGCCCGTGAACTTCACGAGTATGATGGATAGTTTTGCTAGCATGAGGCAATATTGGTAATGGATAAATATGTTTCGATTTGCTCCATGCTTTCTAGGGCTGTCAAACCCCTCACGGGGTAATCCTCAAACTCCATTCAAGCTTGCTTTAAATTCAGCTCTTAACTCATTTTAAACTCAATTCCATCCAAACTTGGTTTATAAATAAGCTAAGTTTAAGTTTTAAATAAAATTTTCTTATTTAAATAAGTCAAAGTTTGAACTCTTGTTAAGGCCAATTAATCATTAATAAGTTAGCTTGAATGTAGGTTTATAAATGAGCTCACGAATTGATATACTATATTAAATATCGTATTACATAAAAAATACAATATAAGAATAAGATTAATATAACTAAAATAATTATTAGAAAAATTTTTATTTTGAATTAATTTTAAACTTTTATTTAAACTCAAATTTCAGTTTGAATTTGTTTAAGCTAACTTATCTAAATAAGTTTGAGTTCAAATTCGTTTAGATAAATGAGAGACTTATTTATTTAAACAAATGACCTATTTATCAAAACAAATCAAACTCGAACTTTTAATTTTCTAATGAGCTTGAGTTTAAACTTATAATTTTTAGGTTCAATAAAAATTAGCTTAACTTGAGCTCGATAATTTTAAATAAATCGAGCTTGAGTCTTTAAAAGTTTGACTCGACTTACTTACATTCTTAATGGTCATCCTGGTATAAATTATACTAGTGGTTTCACATTTTCGAAGAAAGTATCTTAAGAGGAAAATGGTTTACATGCCATAGAAAATTACTAGACAGATCATACGGCTATTTTTCAAAATTTTGAAAATCAAATAAACCGTCAGCATTTTTGGAAAAGTACCACTTAGGTTTTGAAAAGCTAACATGGTAATCTATTATATTCATTTAGTTATCTAATGTTAAAAACATACTACGATTGATTCTGAAAATTTTGAAAATCATACAGACTCTTAGCATTTTTCAAAAAGTACCACTTAGGTTTTGAAAAGATGACGTGCTATTTTATCATATTCATTCAATCATCTAACGTTAAAAAAGATACTAAAGTTAAAAAAGAAAAAATCTTAGGAAAACAATGAAAAGAAAAAGTTGAGGGTTGAAAAAAAAGGAAAGCTTCTTATAACTTTGGGTAGCATTTTTCGATTTTCCTAAAACTAGAAAAGGGATGGAAAACAGCGACAAAAATTTGGCGATGAGTGGCCACCATCACTCCTAATTTTTTCAAAAAAAAAAAAAAAAAAAAAAAAAAAATAAAGATCGGCTGAAATTTGATAGGTCTAAAGTTAGGTCATGTAACCTGACCTATTAGATTTTCTAATGCACTCTCTCTTTTCCATTTTTTCTGTTTTATTTTTAATTTTTATATTAAGGTGACTCTCTACTACAGGTTACATGATTAACTTATGGTGCCAAATTGCTACCCACCAAGATTTATGATTTTTTCAAACACTTCATGGCTAGAGGTTAATTGATGACCACCATGAGTGGTTGCACCATTCTCCGAGTGTTTGCTGGATTTGGATTCTCCCAACATTGAGGTGGTTACAAAATAGTCACCTAAAGTTATTGGAAGTTTTTTCCCCATTTTTTTTATTTTTTGCAATTTATTATTTTTATTTTTTTAATTAAATATATTTATTAATTCCAATTTCTATTGTTCATTGTTGGTATGGATAGGCATAAAAACCGTGAATAGTGGATCGAACCATTAACAAAACTGAATAAAAAAAACGGTTTTTGTTTTTATTAACCGTTTTATAACAATTTAGTTCGGTTATATATAAATGGTTTGCGGTTTAGGGAAGAGAATCAAATTGAACAATTTTGAACTGAACTAAACTATTTAGTTAAACAAAAATGATTTCATATAATTATTTTGTTATTTTTTTCATTAATCTTTTTGTATTTTATCAAAATTTTCATATCTTCTTCTTCTTTATCTTATTTTTTGGTAAATTATTAAAATTACGTTGAGTGAATTACATTTAAAATTTCACATTTAAAAATTTTTCATTTCTAAATTTTTATTTTTTTTATATATTTTTAAATCAAGGTTCTCACCTTGATATTTTTTACATGTCTCTCATTTATTTTTTAGTCTTTCGAGTCTGTTTTGTTTTTGTTTTTTTTTTTTCATATTGCTTTTTGATGGATAGTTTTATTTATCGCTCCTTGCTGTTTATTCATTAGAGTAAAGTTTCTTATTCTTGTTTAATTAAGTTGAGTTTATTAAGATTTTGTGCAACTTTTTATTAAATATCTTTACACATAATAAATATATGAGAAATTAATTAGAATTTATAAACATATGAAAGTTTAATAGAAAAGAAAACATATTATTGAAGATAAAAATATTTAGCAAAAATTTAACATAAACAGTTTGAATCGTAGTTCAAATCGGTTTTAATTAGATTCAAAAAATTTATGAACCAAACCGTATTGTTAGGTTCGATTTAAAATATTTCGATTTAAAAGAAAAAAAAATCAAATTGTTATATAAGCTTCGATTTGGTAAGAGGAGGTGAACTGTAACGAACTAAATTGTGCCCACTTCTAATTATTAGGATAATGTCACGGTTTATATCTTAACTTTACTACTTTTCGTAATTATATATCTAAAATTTCAACTTATCTAATTATATATTCAATTAGAGATTTAGTTGTTATTATCTATATTTTAATTAATTCCAATTTATATCATTAATTTAATCAATGCAATTAACTAATAGAATGGCTATTCATGACTTTCTAAGGGAGCTGTGCAACCTCATTAGGGCTGTGGGTAGCCATCCTATGATTGTTAGTGAGCTCACAAATCCATATTTTTAAGTAGGTTATGACCTACTATTTTACAGGAGGTGACCCACAACAACTTATTAGGGATTGCTCAACTTTTCTAAAGTCATGAATAGCTGTTTTATTGGTTGATCTTATTGATTGGACTTATGATGTAAATTAAAGTTAACTAAAGTATAAATAATGATAATAAAATTTTTGAATGTATAATTAAATAAATAAAAATTTTAAATATATAATTATAAAAAAATGATAAAATAAAGATGTAATCTAAAACATTCACCTGTTTTTTTTTCACATAATAGCACATAATTTGCTAGGTCAGATTTTAAAAAGGTAAATACTGAATTTTGAAAACGTTAAAACTCCGTACAATCATTTCAACTTGATTTTCGTACTACTAATAATTCATTTATATGTGAATTCGAAATTCAGTGGTTCATTTTTATATATTGATAGAGATTGTGTCCTTTTCACATCCAATCCATTGTGTTGCTCATTAAATATATCCGTCGGACATAAGAGGCCCACACGAATAATAAAGTTGATGGAATTCACTTGATCGGTGAATAAAAGTTCACTGTTTTAGCTGTTAATGCGATTTGATGTTAATAATATTGGAACGGAAAATGCTGAAGATTTACATAAAAGGAAAATGTTAAATTATGTCTTGGGCCGCTTATCAAAATGGAAAATAAGTTATTTAATTAATATCATTGTTTTTTCCAATAAATTATTTAATATGGCCAAAAAAATAAATTATTTAATTATTATTAAAAATTTTAAGCTTTATTTAGACTTTTAAATGGTACCTCGATAGTACCCATTTATGGGATTCTAATTTGAAACTACAGATGGAAAAAGGAAACACTATCCAACAAAATATAGTGATATATTAAAATTTGAATTTCTCCGGTTAATTTTCGTCCTTAAACAAATTAAGAAGAAAAGCAAAATCTTCTTCCAGTTTCCATCTTGATAAAATACGAGCATAGACGAACCGGGGTGACTTTTGCCAAACTTTTCCGACCAAATGACACGTAAATTAAAGCGTCAACAATAGCGTTGTTCCAACACATGATTGATCCAAATGGTTCGATAGTTTGATCTGGAACTTGATTTCGGTTTGAAATAATTATTCATGTGAAAATATGCAAAATGAAAAATGAACCTATAGTTTTGCTTCGAAATAAGGTTCTACTTTGGCACCAACCAAATTTTGTTAAGATAAATATACTATTCGTATCATGTTAATCGGCTTATAAATTAGAATCAAATTACCTATCCATCCGTCAATGCTTCAAAAATATACATACATCCTTTGTATTGATCATTTCTCTTGATTTCCATTTATATTTAAGTAATTGATCTCAATTAAAACCAAGAGATATTGATAGAATTAGGCACGAGCCGAGTTTGACTAATGAGCCGGCCTGATTGTGTGGAGATCATGTCCCATCTAAATAGGCAGTTTTCGGACTGTCCATAAATCACCTTAAATTATAGACGAGGCCACGATGGTTTGTGGTTAAAAATAAAAAAAAGAAAAAAAGTTAATTATAAAAAACAAAATCTAAAAGTAAAAAATATTAGATAATATTGAATGTGATTAGTAAAGATTATTTGTCATTCATAGTATTTCAGTGTTTTCTTTTTTGTTTTTTTTTGGTTTTTTGAAATGTAGGTTATCATTATATACTTAGTATATTTCAAAGGTGTTGTTGAATTTATGCGAGATTTGAGTTTTAGAGTATAGATGGTTATAATATATTTATATTAAATTGCCTAGGCTAAGATCAATAATGATGCAATTTACTTAGATTAATAACAATACCCAAATAATTAGACTCATGTTGGGATGATTTAGGAATTTTCATCTTTGTAAGCTTAGAGCAAGAACCTTTAAAACTCACTTGTCCAGTCTTAACTTTTGTTAGTAAGACCATCTATGGACAAATGGGCTTGAACACAAAGCATTTAAAAGTGCACGAAAAGACTATAGAAAACCTTAAGAAAATTTGGTTAACCTTATTAGTTGGTTGCTAGGACAATTAAGATAGTGGTATTTGAGTAGTAAATATCATAAGTATCACTTCTTAGTTTCTCAATCAAAAGACAAAAGAAAGAGATAAGATTCAATTGCTAAACTATGATGCTCAAAGATCAAATAGAGATTAGAAGAATGAGAATCTCTTGCACACAAGTTGTTCATACTCCTGAGATCAAGAAATGTAAGGTTGATGCTTTTAAGCTCCTTCCACTATTGCATCAATTTTTGAGCTACTAAGATTTCTCATTCATCTTCCTTAAGCCATCTCTATCTCATCCTAAATGACGTGTCATTCTAAGTCATATCACTTTCTTTCATGTGAAGCGTGTAACTCATGTTACATAACATAATATGTGTTTGCCAAATTTCTCGCATCTATTTTTAGAGAATCTACTAATGAAGATAAACAACCACATAATGAGGGAACCTACAAGAGAATAGGGAATTAGGCTAAAGGCTGCTCTTAAGATCTTGAAACCAATCTTGATGTTATCAATCAAGATGTACTGTTGTAAGAAAATAACCTTGAAAATCCAAGAATAGTATAAGAAGGTCTCTCTGAAGTTTCATAAGTGCTACATACTATGCAAGATAACATTAGGGCCTTAAACTTATTCTTAACCCATCCTAAGGATGGTTGCTTTAGTATTGCACAATAAGGCACCACATTACCTAATTTCATAGTTATTATACAGTAGAGTGCCACCCAATTGATTTGGCTAACTATGAAACCTTTGACCAAAGAAGATACTCTTTAAAATAAGGAAAATTCAACTCTTATACTAATAGCTTTTGCTAGAAAAGAAACAAAAAAAAAAAAAAAAAACAACATTTGGTGTTAAGAGTATTATAACTTAAGGTAGAGGTTCTTCATCCTCTTGTATTGTTCTATTGATATTACTTAGCGTATCTACTAGCTAACATAACCTAACTGCTACTATCTCAATAAAGGATGTGTTGTTGCTCTAATGTCTTCCTTCATCACAAAGGACATATACTTGACAAAACAAGTTAAGTCCTTAGTTAGAATAATGGAGCTAAAATTTCCTTGTCATTGGTGTACAACTATAAAGTCCTCCTTAAGGACTATGTATGCCCTTAATTCATGCTCTTTAGTAGCATGTAAGGAAGCACTAAAGAACACTTACTAAAATTTACTAAGGCCCTAAAAGTGTATGACTTAGATAATGATCTAAAGCTGTAGAAATTCTCTAAGTGACTAAAAGAAAAGGTACACTCATTATGCATCCACCTTCCCCTAAAGTTAATGGATTCATGAGAAACAAAGTGTAGAATGTTCCTTAGAAAATTCTTTTCCACTTAGGAAAAAGTTACTATAGTCGATATGTGTCTATAAAGAAACTCTTTTTGACCGAGGAAATTATCTAATGATTTGGACATGTCTAAGATTAGAAGCAAAAATTCATTAAGTTGGAGAAGATGGCAAATGCATTTACGAGCTTTCTTAGATCAAGTTTATCTATGTTACTTTTATCAATTTTACTTGGGGTTAGTAGGGCTGGGGGTTAGAAGTTAGGTTAGCATCATAGTAGTGGGTTAAGCAAAGATGAACATGGACTAGTTATAAGATGCTATGTATACACTTATACTTAAAAAAAAAAAGAACCCACATGATATAAAAGTAACAAAAAAAATTAACAAACTTGATGAAAGTTCTTTATAAGACATAGATAAATATTGAACACTCAAATAGAAGAAAATAATATTAGGGACTGAAATTAAGAAAAAGGTAAATGTTGAGTATTATATTTATACTTTTTCCAAATTTTATGTTTAGCACAAAAATAAGCATAAAGTTGTTTGTTAACATTACTGAAGTATCTTAGAATAATAAGTTTAATTAAATAAATAGATGGAAAGCTAGGGAACATACAAGAAAATAGAATTAAAATCCATATAAAAGCCTAAATTTCAATTTAGTTTTCGTTATCTTGATTTGAGTTAACCACTATATCTATTTAATTTAAATCCTCAACTAAAGTTAAAAAAACTTGATATTTTTTTAAAATGAAAGTTTAGAGTTGCCACCCAATATTATTGGAAAGTGAAGTAAGTTAGAATCAATTAGGCATATTGATTCTAGTTTGGCTACAAGATTGTGTTTAAAAATCTTTTTGAAAATTTTTGAGAGAAACTAGGGTTTGTAAGTTTAGGGGCTAACCTATTAAATTATGTAGACATTTAACTACAAGATGACATTTATATGTGATACGTAGCAACGAGCATTGAAGGTGCTATATGATTGATATGAGGTAATTAGCCCCCATGTAGGTCAATCAGGTGGCAACATGTATTAGCTACATGGCATAAGTGGCAAATTATTGCCAAGTGGTCTAATGAAGCAAGGACATGTGTCTTGTTGGGAAAAAAAAAAATGAATGTGTATTATACTCATAGGAGGATTTGAACCCAGATCTTTTGTGTTTATGTGTGTATTTTTCCTTTAAGACATTTGTCATGCCTTAAAGCGATGGAATTATAACAGCCTCGCCATGTGAACTACTCTAATATTGAAATTGATCTCACACCTACTATTGTAGACCTAATTCAAATATAAAGTAAACCCAACTCAATTGCTTTGAAGTGTCTACTTCATTATCTATCTATTATAAACTCGTGGTGTAATTTTTTAAAAATGATTGTTAAGAAAAAAAAAATGAATATGTAGCTAAATCTTCCTAAAAGAATTGAGTTTTAGAAGTGATACTCGATAAAATATTTCCAAAATTGTTAAGCATTTACATATTATATTTGCAAAGAAAGATAACAAGTTCAAGAAGAGGATTGTAAAAGTCCATAAGTTTACAATACTTAATATACGCATTAGTAGTGGAAAACTAGAGGGCCACCTAAAGAGACCTTAGTAGTTTTCTTAAAAAGTAGTAAAATTGATAATTAGAACAAAAGCTTAGCCAATTCTTCCTAATCTTCACATCCTACCCCATTTTCTAATATTCTGGAGTTAGGTGGTGTAATTGTAAATCTACCTTAAACCTGAAAACAACTATAGGGAAATGAGCGACAACTTAACTTCCTCAGTCAGTGGGATGGAGGTAAAAGTATGTATTTAGTACATCACAAGCAGGGCTTTTAACTAGGTTAGTTAGATGTAATGTATGTATAAACAAATTTCAATGCATGATATTATTTGGTTCATCGTAAAATTAGAGAACTTTCACCTACTTTAATCCTGGTTGAGGGATTTGACATCACATACTTATGAATCAAAGCCAAACTGTGGTTTTTGCAATGGAGAACACTCTTTACCCAAGACTTCCTTCGAATTACGGTCTTTAACCTTGCTGCGATTCTCTCTTCTATCACTTAGTTCGATTAAGGGTAGGAAAAGAGTCATTGAAGATATCCTCATTGGAGGGGTCTGTATTTAGCTCGATAACCCTAGTCATTGCCCTAGTAGGTTACAATGCAGGTTAGGTTAGAAGCTAAGCTGAATTTAAGTTAATTCATTTTAGGGTGATCAACCAATTCTAGCAATTCAAACTAGAAAGTATTCATAAAACAACCACAACACAAAGCTTAGCTTTTATAATAGCAACAAGGCAATATTCAGACACATATGTAGCATATACACAAACAACTAAATTACAACTACGATTTAAAAATATACCAAAACCTCTAAGTATTATAAAATAATACTCCAAAATGCTATGGAGCATTGATCTCACTTACTTTAGTATTGATGCTTGTAATCTTCGCGGGTCACTTTAGTCTTCCTCTATTATTCCTAAATATTTAATGTATCCTCTTTAGTTTCCATTTAATATATAGAATAAGAGTCACTTGTTATCTTTGCCCGTCGCTCTAGTCTTCCTCTATTATTCCTAAATATTTAATGTATTCTCTTCAGTTTTCATCCAATATATAGAATAAGAGTTCATTTTGACATTTAAGCATCTTCTTAAATTTGAGCTAAGTAAGTTTCCTAAGCCATTTATTAAGTATTAGTTAAGTGAGATAGGTTCTAACTAAGTTTTTGACTTGACGTCCTAATACAGATTCCTATTTAAGAAGTTTTTGGCTTATGTTCTAACTTTGATAAGGGTGTAGAGTCCATATACAATCTACTTTCTGACCTATTGTCTAGCTCTTAGTATGATCAAATATTCAATACTAGATCACATTCTGATCTAGTTTCATTACCTTACACTTAAATTCAAGTTACCTTGAGTTATGAAACCATAACAAATTTGTATTTACAGCATGATAACAACATAACTCCTATAGCCCCTACTGCACTTTTCATCAAAACTTTACATATATATAATTTCTTAAGAAAACCTTAAAATTAAACTTACATGTTACTACATTTCAACTTAAGCTCATAAAGACTCAACTTAAAACTTTAGATCACTTACTTTTAGTTCTTGTTTGTTGATGAAAATTGATTTAAAACATGGTTTTGTGATAATCCAACAAAGTTCTTTTTAGAAAATCTTACTTCTTGGTTACTGTTGTGTGGAAAACCAAAATTTTCCTAAAATTCAACTACTCAATTTTGAAAATCTAACCACATAGCATCAAAGTATAACCTTTTAGGAGTTTACTCATAAAAATTCAAGTTAAAACTATAACAATTGGTTTTTTAAAAATGCAATTGAAGACTGATTGTTGGGACGTTTTTCTTAAGAACACTATATTAGCACTCAAAATTTCTATTATTTGATTTCATATTTGAAATCCTCATGCCAAATTATCCACGAAAACCAAGTTTCATAATTTTTTAACATGATGTAGTATTTTTAACACTTTAGTGAAATTCATAAGCATTTTTGGCACTTACTAATGTAAATCCTTTAAATCACTATCTAGCAGCATGGAAATGTCGGCTAACCTAGTTGGAGGCTTTTCCTTTAGGCAATGGTGTTAGCTTCTTGTCAGATGTACAACTTATCCTTACTCTACAAGCTTGTTTAGAATCTTCTAATTTTTTTCTAATTTCCTATGGTTTACTTTAAATCCTAACTAAATTCTAAGACCTCCTAAAACTTTACTCTGATAAAAATTATGTAAAAGAAGATGGGCTAGTCAATTTATACAGAGTATTGTCGGCTTAATATGTGCATGGTATTGGACATGTGTTTTGCTTTCAATATTTATTAATTTAACATGTGGGCTTAAGTGTCACAAGTTTAAGGAAAGTCATCAGCAAATTTTTCTTGGTGATTGCCACCCCATCTACCCATAAATACAATGAGATTGGTTGATTCGTTAGCCTTGTATTATTTAACTTAATATATATTAAGTATGTTTTATGTATATTATATCTTATTGCTATTCTCTCTCTCTCTCTCTCTCTCTTTCTCTCTCTCTCTCTATGGTGGTATATTTATATATATAAAACTTTCGATACATATACACACTTCTACATATTTTTCTATGTCATTTTATTAATTTCAGTACCTATATAATTTTTTTTTAAGAGTTCGTCACTTATTAGTGCTTATTTCGCACATTATATATATATATATATATATAATGTAATAAAACTCACTATTTTAGCTATATTATTTTTATTATTATAATATTTTTGAGATGTAAAGCTACGAGGTTTACTTAATTAATGTTATTAACCCACTAATAAATTTCTAATCTAATTGGGTTACTTTATGAGCACCCAAAATTTGTCACTTGAAACCTAATTACCAAAACTACCGAACTCTATATTTCCTAAATTAAGTGTTGAATCTTAATTGCTAAAATTTTAGGCTATCACACCACTAGCTTATGCCTCATTCATATATGCATTTAAATTACTATATGGATTAGAGGCAACCTTAACTGGATTCAAATATTAAGTCTAGTTAAAGCCCAAATAAACCCCTATTGGTTTGGTTCTCTTAAAATTAAAATTATCCATATTTAAATGAATAGGTCAACTATGTACTTGTTAAAAAATATTTTAAAATGGGCACAATCTGATAGTCTTTCTCGTTTCGGTTCGTTGCTTGTCTAGTTAATTTAATATTGATCTTTTCATAAATTGACCAATTTAAATTCATTTGGGGCACCCTTTAAAACTACAATTAGCTTGAATTAATTTTATTTTCATTATATTAAAAAAATTAACCTAAACTTTGATTGAAATATTAAATTCTTCTAAAAAATTCAATAATTTTAGATCATATATGTATAACTTCTGAATTTATCCTTCAATCTTGAAAAAGACCCCTTAAACGAGACCCAAATGCTATTTAAAAGACCTAAGAACTATTTTTTTTCTAAAATAATTATTTTTTATTTATTTGTTTGTATTGTTCTATTTTTTATTTTCTTTTTATATTTTCCAAATTTTCATTCCCTTTACTTATTTTTCTATGGTTTCTTTTATTTTTATGTTTTTTTCTAATTTCTAATTTTTCTTGAACTTTTCACTTTTATTATTATTATTATTTTTTACTAATTTGGAGCTCTCCCTTTATTATTTAAGAACTTAATTCTAAAGGAGGGCAGAAATGAGTATCTATACTAATAATTATGAAAAGAAATTTATAACCTAAAACCATTATCTAAAAACCTAATTAAAAAAATTGATCTCATTAAATGCAAGGTTAGGGAAATCTAAATAATAAGCAAGAGATGATGAATTGGCAATGGAAAATTATTAGCAAATGAAATAGGTAGTTGATTATCTAATAAACCTGATTCAATTTAGAGTTGTTGTAGACAAGCTAATTAAAGATGTCATCTTTTAGACCTATCGATAGTCGACACAAGAATGAAATTATTTATATAAATAATAAAAGTAATAAAAATTATATAAAACTTGCTTAAGAATCTAAAATTTTAAAATTAAGATTTAATAACAAGACTGTAAAAACCCTAATTAATCTTAGTATGGAAGCATGCTATAAAACCCTAAAATTAATAATCCAAATGTTAGATTTAACGAAACTTATGCGTAGAGACAAATAGAACCAAGCAAATGCAATGATTGACAAATTCAATTGACATATTCGTAATATTAATTGATCAACTTGGCTACTTTCTAATTAAAATTATTTAGAACCTTAAAACAATTAAGAGAAAAGAATCAATGGATTTAGGAATATGATTATAAATGTTAAAATTAATTTTTCAATAATTTATGGGAAGGAAAAAAAAAAAAAAGGAAATCACTTGTAATTTTGCTTAGAAAAGAAGTGAGCAACTATGTAGTCGTGTGTTTCATGTACATGCATGTTAGATAAAATAAACTAAAAAACTATTCAACCTAAATAAATGCACGGAACGATTGTTTAAGTTAGATGAGATATGTGGAAGGGAAACCATGGATTGGGTTTTCGTAGCCCGAAAAGGGACAAGTTCTTAGAATGATGTAATTAGTTTGGTACTTAGACTAATTGAAAGCTTAATTGGTTGTCAATGCTAAGGGATTGTGGTTGATATAGGTTAGTTGAGCAAGGTGAAGTTATGAAAGGACAAATGGGTAAAATGGATTGTGCTCTTGATGACATGATACTGATAATAAACTTAATATTGGACCATTTGTTTACTATCATCAATGTATACCTAGATTGTTCCCTACAATTATCGTTAACTATGAAGATCAAATGATGCTTCGCAATTATTGTTGATTTTCAATTGTTGTTTAAGATTTAACCAATGTGATATTCAAGTCTAAGCTGCAACAAAAGTTGGGATGCCAAGATTGTATTACTTGATACACTTAAAGTATAACCTAAATAAATTGTTTGTTACATTTAGTTAATTAGTTGTATGTTCAATTTTGTTAGCCTTTGTATATATGTGGTGTAATGTAGTCATCTTATTGAGCATATGATCACCCTACCCTATTTAGGGTTCTTTTTTTAATTAATTACTTGGACTTGCAAATTGTGAACCTTACAAAATTTATGTTTTGGAGTTAGATTCAAACTCAAAAACTAGTAGATATTCCCTAGGCTCAACAAGACCAAAGAAATCAAAACTGATAAAATTGTCAATGGAAACAATATGAACTTGAAAACCTTAATCATGTATGAAAACCTTAAACCCCAAAATGTGTAACCACAAATAAAAACCCTAGATTGAATAAAAACCAACCCTATAGTTGTGAAACCTTAAATTAAACCCTAAACATAAAGAAAACCCTAAATTAGTACATTTAACTTGAATCACATAAAATTACGTAAACTTGATAACGAACTATTAAATATATTTTTAAATAATAATAATTAACCAATTTAGGTAAACTAAAGTAATAAATTAATGAAATCACTAATTTACCCCAATTACATATACATAGCACCACATATAAGCGTATGTACATATATTATTGCGTGCATTAAATTATTTGTTATATGGTATATTTCATTAGTACTATATATTAGATATAATGTAAGCGTAATATACCTAAGTGATTTCACTTAACTAGTCATTCTTACCCTAACCCATGCTTAATCTACAACCTATGCCAACCTGCATGATGGATGTGACTAAGTTGGTAAATTATCTCTACGTTTTCTCCTTAAAAAGGGGAGGATGTAATCTTCACTATATTCTCAAACTCGAATCCAAGCTAGGTAGTTAGAACCTATATGAGTCTCTTGAACCTCACAAAAGGTAGATTAAATTAAAAATGAATATTAAACTAGAGAACCTTAACGATATGTTTAAACACCAAAAACCAAAACCAAAACCAAAACCCTAAAACCAAAACCAAAACCCTAAAACTAAAACTAAAACCTTAAACATAACTTCGAAATTCTAAAATTCTAATCAATGCCCTATTATACGAGAGAGCCTAAATTGACTCCAAAACCCTAAATTAGTGATAAAAACCCTATTTTAATTAATAAATTCTAATTATATAAATAAACTATTTATTAATTGCCAATAATTGGCTTAATCATTATAATGCCTCAATTTACCTTCTTATTCGTAATTGAATTCCAATAATGGTTTTCAAACCCTGGGAACTTTAAATTAATTATATAAAATGGTCCAATAAACTTAATTAAATTATTTAGGCATAGGAATGTGAGATTAAATATCTTAGTCACTAAATTAACTAATCTAAGTTAGGATATTTAGGGCTTCTGGAACGATTTAAGGCCTTTAAGCGATTTTGTCTGAATTGAGTCAAATTTTAATATAAAGTCATAAAAGTTAGAAGAAGAATACTATTGGGATCAATTTCTCAAAATAGTGTATATATAATATTTAGTTTTAATAAAATGTATTTTTATTGAGTAAATTTGTTAATTATTAAGAGCTCGACGTTTGAGTTCTAAAACGTAACGAGCCGTTAGAGATAAATTATTTAAGTTATAAAAATAATATTTAGGGGTCAAATGATATATAATGTGATTATATAGTCAAGTAGTATATACGTTATACACATGATATGTAGATATATTATAAGATATACTAAATAATTATTAAAATTTATATTTAATTGCTTAATAATAATAAGAAAAATCATAAAAATTTCTAAAAAAGTAACAAAACAACTGGGATCATCTTCAAATAGGCTTGGAAACAATTTGGATAGTTGTTAAACACATTATCTAATTGATACCTAAAATGCATGGATTTAGGAAGTATTTAAGCTTTTTAAAGAGAAAAAAAAAAAAAGGTTATTTATCAATCTAAAACTTTGGGATTTTCATCAACTCTCTCTAGATGATCAAGTAGTCCCTTAGTAACTTAGAAAAATTACAAGAATAGGAAAACAAAGGAGGAGAAAATTCTAGGAAAAATTAGAATAGATATTGTGCAAACTAAGATAGATCGGTAAACACCAGTCCGAGGCACACCTGGGCTTGAATCACCACCACCACTTGATAATGATAGCTATGCCTAGCTTGGCCAACAACCAGGGAGTGGTTGTTGGTGGCTGGATGGCCACCATTTTGATGAGTCAATTTTATACCCGATTTTACTTGAAATTGTAAAAATACTAAATTAACTCCAAAAATTTTGAAAAAAATTATTTGTACAACCTTTTATATATACTTTTAGGAAAAAATATCAGATTGAAAATTTTTTAAGTGAATATAATACTTTCTTAAGAAACTAAGCAAAATTGATCAATTTTTGAAATTGATTTGAATAACCTTATTGACATAATTTCTAAGTCAGACTTTTTCTATAGAATCCTTATATTGCATGTGAATACAATATGAAGATTTTTTGGACAAAAATGATTTCCATAAATTTTAGGGATTTTTAAGCCTTTAAATTGGATAAAAAATACCATTTTTCTTGAGAATTTGGTGTATGGAGCTTAAAGAAACCTTTGGTATTAGGTTCTAAGGTTTATTTGGATCACATTTCATTGTGAAAGATAATGTAAAGTTGTGTGGTTTGAGTGGGACATGAGATATAGGCAAGTTGGTGATTATGGGTTTAAGGCATTAATAGGTAAGTATGTGAATTTGAAGAATTTAATATTATAGTGTTGCTTGGTATGATAAACTTGAAATATGAACATGATTTAATATGTTTATAATTTGGAATATGATGTTGAATAAGTTATTTTTAGTAAACTTGTAAAATGATCTTGTTTAGACAATTCTTCACAAGGTTGGTCTATTAATAATGGGTTAGTCCCAAGTTTAAAGACTTGACCAAAAAGCTACTTGATATGATATACTTGACTGATATGACATCTATAGGTTAATAAGAGAATTTCTAGTTAATAAGGATTTTTTTAGATACTTCTTTGGAGAGTTTTTAGTTAACGAAATTGTTTTTAGATACTTTCATAGCGAGTTCTAAAATAAAAAATATTGCGTTAGCACTATTGATCAAATACTTGTTCAAAAAGTTCTAAGGAAAAAACTACATTAATTTTAGTGTTCAGAATTAGATTTAAAAACTATGATACTGAAGTATTTCTAGGAAAATTGAATATAGACAATCGAACTAGATGAAATATCGAGAGATTTAACTGTAGATGTAAGTTAACTGGTATCTAACTAAGAAATTTTAAGTAAGACGAATTGGAGAGTAACTCAGAACTTGTTTCAAAAACTAACTTAGAATCAAACTTAATGATTAAATCGAAACTAGCTTATAATGAATTAATTACCAACAAGCAAGTATTTAACTAGTATATATATGTATGAATGTATATATATATATATATATATTCATAACCTATAATTAACCCTAGAAGTACTTACTCTTGCTAAGTGAAGTCATGAAAGAAGAAGTTTATACTAACCAGTAAATTGGGATTGTACTGTTAGCTAGGTAAGTGGATTTTCATGTATAGGATATAGATTTATATTTGATTAGCGGAGAATGAATATCCTTGCACATGATTGTGGTGTTTGTCTAAAAGATGCTTGAAATTGTTGTGTAAGGTACTCGACTTACATTTGACCAGTAGATAATGAATATTCTAGTTTGTGAGTGGAGTAATTATTTGAATATTGCTTGGATTAGCGTAAATGTACTTGGTGATGCTATACTTTGTGAGTATATTGCTAGCAATGTTGTTATGTGATGAATTCTACACTTGGTGAGTAAAACTTATGAAGACTTATGTTATAATGAGTACTCGAATCAAAAGCTAATATAGAAGTAAAAATCAGAACCTAAGGAAGAGACAAAACAAACATGATAAACCTCGTTAATATACTTGATGTTGATTGAGAATTGGTTGATGCATTCATGGCATGGCACGGCACGAAAAGGACTCATGGGTTGGTTTTCTTAAAACTTATGATTTTGCTAGGATAAGTTTACAAAGTTGGGTTTGGTGCATATAGTTCCGCATTGACTTACACTTCAACCATGCTTCATGGTTTTGCTAAGTTGAGATAATTTGCTAGGTTCCCGAACATATTCACTGGATGCCTAGATTTGTAATTAACCAAACCGGATAAGTTGCTAGGTTGGCTGGTGTCGATGCATGTCACTGCATTAGCATGGCATACCATTTGCATTAATTTATTTGTTGCTTAGATATTAACTGAATATGAAACTCAAGTGTTTTTGTTTATGTGCTTTGGTGTATTATGCTTGTTTTCCACTCTCACTCAGCTTAGTAGTAGTTGGGGGGAACAATTTTCTCTTATCCTTAGGTTGGGATGCAACTTTTTGGGGGGTTACGAGTAATATGGGTGGACTTTTGAAGAGTGCTAGATAGAGTTAGCTATTTTGAAAGTGAAAATGTCACTGGACAAGGATAATGGAGACCTTAAAGTTTAACTGAAGTTTAATGTTCAAGTTTTTTTGAAGTTGCAAATGATGTAAATATTTGTAACACAAAACCTACAGTAGAACTCGTTTAAGTGCCAAGTATATAATGGAGTGTTGTTTATTTAGAATTGAGCTTATTTACAATAAGTTTACTTATGTGATGGGGTATCCTATGTTATGTCGGCATGTGATAAGTAAACCCTAAACTATGCCTAATTATAGTCATATAAGTTAGTAGTTAAGGTATAGAAACTTAATTACTCCTTAATCACTTAAAGGCATTCATGAATAATGATTAACTAGAGGATAAGTGTCATTAGCTATAAAAGACAAAGCAATTAATTATTGGGAGACATGATTAAGTGATAATTCTACTTTTGGGAGACATCATTGCCATATTTGGCAAAAATCATAAAAGCAATTGGTCCCCACTTGATTATGTACTTAGTAATCACTTGAAGATGAGATATTGTTCCTTAACCCCCTACAATCCCAACTGGTCATTATCCTTCCCAACCTCCCACTTTCATTTCCTTTTCCTTCATCTAGGAAACCTAAAAAATTCACTCAAACAGACTAAATCAAAATGCAAATAAAAAAGGTGAAGAAGAAGGAGATAATCGTTGACCATCCTTACACACCACATTACCTGACACCCCAACTTGCAACCATTACCACAAAATACCACACCACCACTCACACTCACTCACTCACATCCCCATCTTAGTTGTCGATAACCACACCCCCTCCTTGGAGCCTCCAAACTTCTATTTTAAGGAGGAAAAGGGAAGAGTTCCACACTCCACTTTAAGGTTAGTGCATCTAACTTGAGCTTTGTTTTAGTACTAGTTTATAAACATTATGTTTAGAGATTAAGGACTAAAAAGAACATAGAAAATTTCATTTTTGCATGTACATGCCAAATAGGTATTCATGATACATTTTAAGAACATTTACATACAAAAATAAGAAGGGAACATTACATGATGTTTAGGTGTTAGACTAAGATGATAACTTGATAAAAAGATGAGAAACCACAATCAAACCCATACTACATGGTAGGGTTGAAACATTTAGGTGCATTTCTCCATCATATTTTCACCTTTATATGTTTATTTTAGTATAACTTAGTTTAGAGCACATTGTAATGATGATTTAAGCACGTTATAGCAAGCTAAGTAAGAAGATAAGTTAAAATCTCCTAAAAACCCACTAGAACCGCCCTTAATAGATGATGAACATGATTGTAATTGTGGTTTATCATGTTAATTACATAATTAATTAGTGTTAATTAGGATTTAGGACATAATCTTTTAAGTTAAATAACTAAACAAGGTTTACAATGCATAATACGGCCTAAAATAATTGTGCTTGTAGAAATTGATTTGGAACCGAAAAATTTAATTTTGACCATATCTCAAACATATAGTAAAATGGGTCATTTAATGGGTCAAATGAGTTATTTGGCCCATTAGAATAAGTTAGGATCAAGTTTAAGATCTCAGGATGTGATTTAAGCTTAAATCAAGTTAGTAAGGCCTAAAAATAAGCCTTAAACCTACTTAAAATTTTAAGACTAGCAACCATATGTACTTATTGAATTTTTATATTGGAGGCCCACATAACCCAATAGGCATTCTAAGAAGCCTATGATAGGCTACATTGGAGTTAAGGCCCATAACTAGTTAAAAAAAGCTCTTTTAGAAATAAATTCCAAAATTTTAGATATGGGCCCAAATTATAATTAGGCTACTTGAAATAATGACCTTAAAGATGTAATAAAGGCCCAATAATGAATAATGTAGGCCCATTGACTTTAATTAGATCTAAGCTTAAGATAAAATCCAAAACCCTTAAGTAAGGGTTGCAAACATCACAAAACAGACCATTAGAACAAGGTACATCACAAATTCCTAAGCATTAAAGCCTTTCAAAGGAGATATGTCCTAGTCTAACATGAACAAGTTGATATTGATTAGCATTTACTTTATTATAACTAGAAGTAATTGCTACACACAAAGGACTATCTAAACTTGGTTAAGAATCTAAAACATAAAGACCATTGATTACCTCAACTAAAGCTCCAAGTTCATTCTTTTGATCCTGAAAAAGACAATTATTGTTAGTAAATGTCGCCACAAGGCTTTGGTCCTTTAAAAGCTTATTAACAGATAACATATTATGTGTAAAACCAGGTACGAAAAAGACATCATGAAATTCTAAACTGTTTAGAATTCTTACAATACTAATCATATTAATAGATTTATGTGAACCATCTAACAATCTTACTAAAATTGGTTTTGGTAAAGATTGTTTTTGTACAAACAAATTTGAATAAGGAGACATATGATTAGTGGCTCTCGAGCCAATTATGCATGTATCAACACCTTTACTTGCAACATTCAAACTAAGGTGTTTTGAAGAAACTGCTTAAGAAGAATGAAACTTACTTGCATCTTGAATCAAATTTGCTGTTGTTACACTTTGATCCTACAGAACTCCTTTATTCTTGAACAGATGAACCATTTCTTGATACACTTTATGAACTATGATCTCCTAATCACAAAGTCTACTTGTACTAACATCACAAACATCTGAAGATGTCAATGAATGATCAAAAGGAGTTTCAATCGTTGAACCATTTCTTTTATCTTTATAAGACAAATGTGTAGCACTAGAACTTTTGTTCCTCTTAACTATTCTTTTCCCTTTATACCAGTTCGGATATCCTATGATTTGAAAGTATGTCTCAATCAAGTGGCCTTTAGACTTGTAATGCTTACATAATGGCTTGGTTCCTGCAAATTTAGCTTTCTTCTTTTCCATTGATTCTTTAAGACAAACTAAAGCATCCAAATCAAAACACTAGATAATGTAACGTTGAGTCTCTACTTGTTGCACTAGATAAAATGCTTGATTAATAGTAGGCAAAGGATCCATTCCTAAGATTTGACTTCAAACATATTCATATCCATTTGTTAATCCCATAAGGAACTGAACAAGCTTTTGTTTTGATTCAAACTCAACAATTCTTGCTCTAACATCACAAGTACAATAAGCTAATCTTCCACAAATACATTCTGGATAAGGTCTGAGAACTTGTAATTCATCCAAAAGCTTTATGAGTATATTATAATATGAAGAAACAAACATATTACCTTGCTTCACATTACAAATATCATGCTACAATTGGTAAACCAAGGGACCATTCGTATGTCCATATTGCTCTTCAATTCTACCCAAAGCTCTTGAGTAGATTGAACATATAGGTAGTTTGGTGACAATTCAGCATTCATGGAATTTAAAAGCTAGGATTGTACCATATAATCACATCAAAGCCATTTAACCAAATTAAGAGGATCATCCCTAGGTTTGGCAATAGATTCATCAATGAATCTGAGTTTTATCTTAGCTCCTAAGCTTTGTTTGATAGATCTACTCTAAGCTATGAAGTTTTTGCCATTGATAATGACATTGCCTAACATTACGTTAGGATTATTTGAACTGGTAAAGTGTTTTGGTTAATTCATGCTAAAAAGAAGAAATACATAACACTTACAGGTCAGATCTCAAGGAATTGTATATTCAATCAGACTTGCTCTAATACCATGTAGATTTGAGCTCGTGTTGCTATGCTACTGGAAGAGCATCTTATTTATAGAACAGGAAATGCGAAAAGCAAAACAACAGAAGAAGCTTTCTATTGAACTATAAAGTTGAATACAAAATCCCTCTATAACGCTTCTGCTTTGTCTATTTGTACTAGTAATTTGTAACTAATTTGGAACTAACCTTACAGTTATATGTTGCCAACTGTATAACAAATTTTTAACTAACTAACTAACTCCCTCTCTTTAAATATATACGTGACTAAGTAAGAACAAGATCTATAATACATGTGCTAAATATGGTTGTTAAATATATTTACCAATCACCAACGCTTGAGCAAATATAGTGATGTTCGCTAGCATACATGTGCAGAATATGATTGCTAAATATATTTGCCAATCAACAAATCTATAGCAAATATAGTGACATCAATAGCCCTAAGCCACAACTAGAGTTAAAGTATCCATTGAGTTTCAAAGGTAGCCCTTTGATTCTCATCTTTTTTATTATACACTAGTTAGTTTAGGTGTACCTATTTTTATTAATACTTTATGTTTAACTTATAATGTTTAGGATTTTATGTAAAATATAATATTGATATCAATAGAGATAAATGCATTACCCTTTTGGCATAATGTATAGCATGAATAAGCACAAATATGTGAAGATGAATATTGTATTGTTATAAAAGATTGTCAATATGTTCATAAGATATTTATAATCTCATAACCTTCTCAATTCATAGGAAATTAGAAAAGAAAATAAGCCAAAGATGTACTTTCTTAAAATAATGCTAAATCTTTACTAGCCCCACATCTTGCAACATAAGCAAATTTGATTTCTTAAATAACACCATATGGTGATGTTGTTTGCTTAAGGCCAAAATTAGGCTCAACTTAATCATTATTGACATAATATTGCTCTATAACTCTCTATATATGAAAAGATAGGATCGTTGACTAATCTAAAACTAAAATGTTAGAACTACCCTTTTGACATCTTGGCTTTTGACTAAACTTATGGAAGGGTTGATTTTGGCTTATGAACCAGCCTGAAATTAGCATGGCGGTTTAATGAATCGAATCGGTCCCGCTAATGGTGGGCTTAAACCGGATGGCAACTATTGGGCTTAGTAGATCATGGCAGTTCATCCATGCCAATCCATCCAACCAATGGGTTAGGAACAAGGTTGATGAATCGACAGTTAGCCATTGGAAAAAAAGAAAAGAAAAGAAAAAGAACATCATTTTTATAGTTTACAATATATATCCAATATCATTATTTAATCTTGACATATTAGGGGTTATTTTCCTATTAGTTTTGTAATCATTTTCTTCACTATCATCATTAATCGTGACAATATCCTTTACCTTTCTTTTAAATATTTAGATGATTAATGGCTTTAAAAAACAATTTGCATCTTGCAAATTCTTTAATTAAAATTGCTCTTTGAAAAAAAGAAGTACATCAATTAATTGGGATAATCAATTTCATAAAATATGGAGAGATCAAAATCTAATTTATTTTATTATTTTATCTAATTTAATAGTTTATATCTTAAACATTTTGGTATATAAAATATACTATGAAAATATTTTGGGGGAAAAAATGAAAAAAAAAAAAGAAAAATACTTTGACAAAGAAATTAAAAAAAAAAAATAAAGATTGGAGACGGGCCTTTCCGCTCGGCTCATAATTGATCCCATTCGAGCCGGTCACAATTCAATGTGAAGTTGAATCGTTACTTGACAGCTTCAGGCCTGAACTGGCCCTAAGTCTTCTTATAATGGCTTCTAGACATCTCTTAACGTGGTAAGACTGAACCTCCCATTGCTCTATCTTTGATAGCATGCAGTCTTTTGATTCTGATCAACGATGCCTTTAACCGTTCTTAAACTCATTTTTGGATGAAACTGACTAGATTCTATTTTTTTTCTTCTTTTTCCCTATTAATCTAATTGATTCATGACTTGTAATTCCGATGTGTTCGTGTCACCCTTTATTTCTCTTCATTATGCATCTCTCTCTCTCTCTTTAGATTATATAGTTTGAAGTTCATTTTAACAGATGAAAAGAGCTAACTAAATAAAAATTATGAAAGAGTTAGAATTGCTCTTAAATGATGATTAAAGTATTTTACTGTTTTTCTCACATGCTTTTAAATTAAAAAAGAACAATAAATAATTGGAAATGAAGTTCAAGATTGTGTCGATTTATTTATTCATTTGTTTCAATAGCTTTTCCATTTTTCCAAGAGAAAAGTAAAAAAAATCTTCAATGTTCATTTCTTTTCTATTTCATTCTTTAATGTTTTAAAAGTTTTATTTTAATTCTTAATGTTTTATACTTTTGTCAAATAAATTATTTTATTAGATTTTCTATTAATAAAGACATGTAGCAACACATGATTAATCCATGTATTATTTTTAAATAAAAAATAATAAAATATTTTAATAAATAATAAAAATTTATATAATTGAAAAAAATCTATAAAATTAAAAAATATATATGTAATGTATATAATATATATATTTAAAAATTTGCCATAAAAAGAGTAAAATTTATGAAAAAAATAATAACTTGTTGCCTCTATCATTGGATGATCAAATTTCAATGTACAGTGAAGAAGTAAGTCGTCGCCAACTTAAAAAGTTGGTTATGTGACTCACTAACTGCATAAGGTATCTACTAACCACTTCGGTGGGGGGTGTGGTGGTAGGTATCACACAACCCTTTGTAGGTGATAGGTGATCACCTAAGGTTAGGGTGTCTTGCCACCACCTAGCCTAGGAGAGGTTGAGCGACCCCTTTAAAGGTTTGCAACCACCTTAAGCTACTAATGAGTTGCATGACAAATTTTTTGAAGTGGATGGCGACCTACTACTTCACTTTAAGACGAAATCTAACCCCCAATGATAGGAGGTAGTAGCTAACCTCCTATGAGGGGTCGTGCGACCTTTCGAAGGTTGTCGGCCACCCCCATTATTGGGTGGTTGAATTTCATGAATTTTACATTTTTCCTTTTTTTTTGTGAATTTTTAATTTTTTTTTGTTATAACTTATTAATATAGATATCTATATAAGTATATATGTATTATTAAACAATATTTATTACTTTCCAAATTTTTATTTTTCTGATTTTTTAATAACTTTCTGTATTTAATTTTTTAATTAATTTTACTTAAATAATATGTAATTTATTAATCTATTTAATTAAATTACTTATATGAACGAATCAAATTGCATCATGTGTTGAGACTAATGGAAAAACTAATGTAAGGACTCATTTATAAATTTTTTTGCAAATATTGAGGATTGAAATGAAACATTTAAAATATTAAGGATTGAAATTTAAAAAGCGGTAAATGTTAAAACTTTTTCATATTTTTTCCATTTTTTAGATACAACAATGAATATTTTTAAAACCCAAATATTTAAGCTTGACTTCTTTATTAATGAGCATTTTATATTAGCCAAATATATTAACCCTCTTTCTTAATATATAAAAGTTATTAATTAAGATATTAGCCAAATTGCGTGCCGGAAGAATGTCTATAGTGTCGAGATTTGCATCGGCCCTCGAACTGAAAACCATAGGTGCTCCTTAATCATGATATCATTCTTCGATTTCGCATTTTCTAAATAAATAGTATTGATATTTAAATTAAAAGCAAATTTCCGTTAAAGCTAGCGTCATAGTCTTTTTTTTTTTTTTTTTATTCGCCAAAGAACAATAACTTCAACTATTGATAGAATAAAACAATTACACAACATCTTAAAGAAATTCAATAAAATAGATAGGGGTTTATAACCCAACAAATAATGTTACATATCTTAAACTAAAAATAGATACTTATAATCTTTATTTGATGGAAATTCTACCACGAGAACAAAGAATTTGTACCTTAACCAGAGAATATACCAACATTATTGTGGGAGACCAAAGTCACAGAAAACAAAAGAGAAAAATGACATAGACCTGCGTGGTGAAGCTCTTAGAGATGAAAAGGAGGCAGTGCAACATGCGCAGATAGAAATGGCGGGCAGTGAATCTCAATCGATGAGCTAACAATTTCGATGCACTATAGATCTAGAGATAGAGATTGAGATGCTGAAAATAGTGAATAGGGAACTTTATTGGATTTTTTGAAGGTAGAATGGGAAAAAGGTAAAATAAGTGGTGGGGGCAACTAGCAAGAGCGGTTGCTCCTAGGGTTCCTTTTTAACAATCACTCTATTTAAAAGCATTTAAAAGCTTAAGCAAATTTAATGCTGATTTTTTAATTATTAATTCACACTTCTCACTTGTAAGTTGAGATTTCGACTAAAACTCATCAGGTGAACAACTTAAACAATGATCAATCCGTACGTCACCTCTCACAAGTTACAACTTTTGAAAATTTGTACGTATGCTTAAATCCAAAACAGTCATTATTTATAGTGTTATTTATCGTCCTTAAAGATACGAGTCTTAACAACATTTTATGGGCTTTGGGAAAGAAAAAAAAAAAGAAAAAGAAAAATACAATAGTGCAAGGGCACTTATATTTTTTTTTTAAAATTATAGGAATGTCATAAAGTAACCCACTGAGAATTGGATTTATTTGCACCATATTAGTAGTATAAAGAATGTAATTTATAATTATCCCGTAAAAAAAAATATATATATTAAAGGATCCAAAAGTAACGGGATCTAGACATTTTTGCGCCCATCAGATGTTTCTCTCTTTTAATTTTTCTTTTTTTTTTCCCCTCCCCTCCTATCACATGTTTCTCTATCATTTGAACTTATTTCAATAAGATTCCTGATCTCATGATTGCAAGACAGAAACTTTATTATTTGTGATTTTAGATTGAGGAGAGCTTGGGTGTGTTTAGTCAGTTTAATAATTTTGTTGATTTTATTGATTCTTTTCATCATCATTTAGTTAGGTTTAGAGTGTAAATAACCATTGAAGTATACCTGTACGACAACAATGGGAGACTGAATTTTGTTATTTGATGATATATGCAAACCGTAATAGGTTATTTATACAAATATTACCGAAGGAAAAAAAAAAGTTTCAACATTCTAAGATTGGTTAGACACATAAAACGAGTTACAAAATATGGAAATTTCTATTTTAATTTTTCGATAAGTGTATTTGAGTAGCTTGGAAATGTAGCTACAAAAGGAAGGTTGGGAAAAATATGGAATAAGCACCTCATCTTTTATGATTTTTCCAATTGAATCCTTCAATGCTTAATTTTTCGTTTAAATCCTCGAACTTTTTGAAATTGATAAACTTGGTTTCTTCTTTAACTCAGTTAAATAATATGTGTGAGTACATGATTGGTCACTAATAATTAATTTAACAAAATAATATCATTAAATATATTTAATTAAATAACACCATAAAAATTAATTCTTCTTATTAGTTGGTTCTTATTTTCGCATTGAGCTTTAGTTCATCATGTATAATTTCATTTAGGGTTAATCGGTTGTTCTAGGACCATTTGGTCTAGGGATGGTAAAGTCAAAACAGACTTGACTTAAAATATTAGGAATTTTGTGAACCCTCATAAAGTAACAAAGATTAGGGATGGACATAGAACATATAATTAGAGGGCTAGATTTATTATAATTAAGTTAATATTAAAATTATTTGTACAAAAATATTTGTTTGTTAATACAATTGTATTGCATCTTATATGTATGTATATATACATATATGATTTTGTAAATGATTATACTCAAAATATATTCTAAACTTTATGGAATGGAAATATTATTTTAAAATATTATTAAAAGTAATCAGCATATTTTGAAAGAGGTTAAATTTTTTTTTTACTTTTTTCTTTTAACATATGTATTAATTGAAATATAATTATCAATTTATTGAGAAAAATAAATTAGTGTATAAAACTTATATAAATTTTGATTTCAATAAAAATATATTCAAAAAAATATTTGAATATAAAATTGCAAGTAGAGCAAAAAGAGTAAATAAACATATTTATAAGTTTCTTTGATTTCTTTTCATAATAACTTTATAAAATTGTTTTATTGATTATGCTAAAAAAATCTTTTTGATTACAAGTTATCACATAATCCATCATTCAATACTACATATTCATTTTCATAATACTAGTTACAAAAGAAATGTTACTAAATTAATTTATAATTGGTATTATTTGCTAATAATTTATACTATAACATTCGAACAATTATAATACGAGTAAAGTAATAATTATTTATAGTGTACTATTTATAAAAAATTACAATTCAAGAGAATTTATTTAGTTAGATATAACTTTGTAATAATGAATTTAATGCTATTAGTTACTATGGAAAAAATAGATTGGAAGATAACAAAAAAACAAATATTATTTAAGTAATAAATGTATATTAAAAAAATAAAATCAGCTATAAATGGGATTTGAACCTATGATCTCCTACTTAAAAAACATGTATTCTACCACTTAACCACCCTTAATATCATGAAATGAATTTTTTTTTTAACAAATATATATATATATATATATAATATACTTTTATTCTTTTTATAAAAAAATTGAAAAAAATTAACTTTTTCCTAAGATTTGGGAGCAAACTTAAATCCGTCCATGACATAGAAAATATTAGGATTTATTTATTAACCTATTCATTCATGAGTGTTGTGTGGCATGGTGTCATGGAGGTGATAATTAGGATTATAGTTGTTTAATTTTTTTTTTTTAAGAAAATTACATTTATAGGTTTAGGATTGGCAATTTAGGATCCTGACACAATGAATTCGGACATGATACGACACGATTTAAATATGTTAGTATATGGAAAAATTTGACACCAAACACAAACGGGTTAAATCTGTTTAAATATGATTAAATTCATGTTCGGGTTCAGGTTAAGTTTTTAGACTTGAACATGGGATATATGACATGCTATATACTCTTCTATATTTATATTTTGTTGCACAAATTATTTCTTTTTAAGTTAGAGATCTCAATTAAAAGTATAAGATATTTTTAGCTTTATATCTCAATTCAAAGTATGAGATTTGTCTTTTAGCTGTCTTCCGTGAAATCTAAGAAGCAAAGTCTTAAATTTGGAAATCAACACTAATAATAATATTAATATTAATATCCATTCAATACATGATTCCACTTAATTTAGTGATGCTATATAACTGAAATTTTCAGATTTTGTATATTTGTTAAGATTTTGCTTTACTAAATGTTATCTTTAGATATTAGGTGGTAGAGATTTAGTTAAAATTAGGCTTCACGTAATAATGTGAGCTATAAAATAAGGAATAGTAAGGGGTGTTGGGTATTGTCTGGTATGACAACTTCGATACTTCAGTGAGATTGGGTAGCTATCGATTGGATGTGACATACAAACCGATCCTACTTAACCTACAATTCGTTGGATATAATACACCAGTCCGAACTATAGGATTACTTACTACTACTCCTTATTAAAGGGAATAGATAAGAGTTAAGGGTAAATGAGAACACTAGGGTTGCTCAAAAGGAAAACTTGTATATTCTAATCATTAAAGAGTGTTATGTCTTCGTACAACATATGGGGTATTTATACTAGCCCCATTAGGGTTACAAGTATACATTGGAAAGATAAAAGGGTAATTTACAATTGAGATACATGAATGATGCTAAAAAGGATAAAAGAGATAAAGAATATTTAGTATGGAAAAGTAAAAAATCATTTTGGAATGTTATGCCAGAAGACACGTATCGCATGGTGACTAGTCACTGGTCGTTCTTAAATATAGTACAACTTAGATGAAGTGAAGGAAAAAAAAGGGTATGTGGCCAAAGTTGACTTGATTTGGATTAGGTTAGTTGCCTAATTAGTCATTAATGAATATTCACCTCATATTGGGGTTGGATTCGAGTTGGTTTGAGAGCTCGACTTCGAATAGTGGTTGAGGCTAATATGCTTGAATGTTGTCATGATTATGGTACGGTTACTTAGCAGGTAGGCATGCTTGCTTAGAGGGTTAGTATGCCTGCTTGGAGGGTTAACACGTCTGCTTGGCAGTTCCAAAGACAATATTGGTGCATGAGAGAGCGCAGTACTCAGGTCGGCAATAGAGTAAATCATGAAAGTTGGAGTGGGAATTCTTGTCCTGGATGGGGCTACTAGCCATTAGCCTCCTCATGAGTTATTGGAGTCTTCTGGCTTGGTTGCATATGATCAGTCCAGAGGGTTGATTCTTGTCATCTCCCTAAGAGTTAGGAAGATTTGACCTCAAATCTGAAGTGGTCTCTAGTTCCTATTCTTTCGGGGCACTTGCGGGATCTTCTTCTTCTAGTTAATGGGGAATTAGGTTGGTCACATTGAAAGTGAAGGAAACACCATAATCATTGGGAACTTAATCTAGTAGGCATTGTAGTTGACCTTCTTCAGAATCTTAAATGTACCATCAACTCGTAAAGATAACTTGTTCTATCTTAAAAGTAAAAATTATTCTTAGCTAAGGCAAATCCATACTAAGTCTCTTAGCTTGAAAGAAATAGTTTAGCAGCCTCAACTATTGATCTCTTGTTGTCTTTGATTGAACTTGGTGATCTTCCTTGTCACAGCTTGGTGTAGCTCTTGAAATTCTTAGGTTTAATCGACTTCGGATTGACTTTCTTTAGCAACTGTTGGGGTATTGATTAGATCTAGGGAAATAGTAGGTTGATGTCTCGACGACCTTAAATGGGGTCTTTCTAGTAGTACTATGGATGGTTCAATTGTATGCGAATTCCACAACTGGTAGAGATAGATCCTAATCCTTCAAGTTCTTTCTCACAACAGCTCTGAGTAAATTTCCTGGAGTCTTATTCACCACTTTAGTCTAGCTATTAGTTTGGGGGTGGCTACTAGAGCTGAACATAAGTTTAGTTTCAAGTCTTCTCTGAATAGCCTTCCAAAAATAGCTCAAAATTTTTGTGTCTCAATTTGAAACAATAATTTTCAGCACTTAATGTAGTTAGACTACTTTCTACAAAAACAAATCAACAATACATAAAGTATCATTAGTTTGATGGCATGGGATGAAGTGTGTCATTTTGCTAAAGCGGTTCACTACTACAAAGACTAAATCTTTTCCTCTGGATGTCTAAGGAAACCCTAGGATAGAGTCTATATTGAGGTCAGCTTAAGGTAGGGTTGGTGTCGGTAGGGATATATACTCTCAATGAGGTTCTCTTTTCCCCTTAGCTTTCTTGCATACATTATAACTTTTTGCTACCATATGGACATCCTTGGCTAAATTAGGCTAGTAAAAATTTTCTTTTAATAGATTAGTTGTTTTGGTCTATTCGAAATGACCAAATAATCCACCATTATGAGCTTCCTTCACCAAAAGCTCACACGTGGAATAGTTTGATATACATAGCCTTCGGTCCTTGAACAGATAGCCATCCCTAAGATAATATCCTCCAATAGCAACTCCTTCTTGGCAATATTCTAAAATAGGACCAAAATGAGGGTCATAAGCATACTGCTTGGTGATAAGTGAAAATCCTAACAACTTTGTCCACAAAGTGGTCAGCAAGGTTGTCGATGTGATAGAGCATTAGCAACCATGTTAGCACTTCCTTTCTTGTGTTAGATTATGTAGGAGAACCCTTTCACAAACTTTAGCCACCTGGCTTGCCTCTTAGAGAGTTTATTCTGACTCCCAAGATGCGTAAACGACTCATGGTCAGTGTAGATCACAAACTTTCATGAAAGTAAGTAATGTTATCAGACAGTAAGAGCTCAAAAAAGATGGTACAACTTTTTCTAGTATACAGAATAGTTTAATGTGGCACCATTAAGCTTCTCACTGTGATAGGTAATTGATTATCGTTCTTGCATTAGGACGATACTAATTCCAATGCCTGATGCATCATACTCCTATTCAAATGGTTTTTCAAAATTTGGTAATGATAGGGCAAGGGTGGAGGTAAGCTTCTCCTTGATCTCCCTAAAGCTCTTTCAACTTGGTCATTCCATCGGAACCCATTACCCTTTTTCATCAGCTTAGTCAAGGGGGTTACAATGTGACTGAAGTTCTTAATGAATCACCTATAGAAAGAAGCAAGGCTATGGCTATGAAAACTTCGTACTTTAGTAACATTCTTCTACATTGGCTACTCTAAGACAGCTTAGACCTTCTTCTCATCAGCTTAGATTCCTTCCTTTAATACCACATACCCAAGAAAAACGACTTTACCTTGATAGAAGGTACACTTATTTAGGTTCCCAAATAACTTTTCGATTCGTAAGATTTCAAAGATAGCTTGAAGATGTTAAACATAATTGTCTAAGTCAACATTGTACACCAATATATTATTAAAGAACATGACCTTGCATCATTCAATCAGAAGGTGTATCACATGGTTCATAAGCCTCATAAATGTGCTTAGCGCATTTGTAAATTTGAACGGCATAACAAGCCATTTACGAAGACTATGCCTTGTCTTGAAAGCAGTCTTCCATTCATCACCTGGTTTCATGAAAATTTGGTGGTAGCCACTTTGTAAATCAAATTTTGAAAATATTTTAGCACTATGAAGCTCATCTAACATGTCATTGAGCCTCGGTATTAGATATTTATACTTGACAGTAATTTAGTTGATTGCTCGGTTGTCAATGTACATGCAACATGAACTATCCTTCTTTAGGACAAGTAGAGTAAGTACAATACAAGGGCTCATGCTCTCCCTCATATATCCTCTCTCGATGAGCTCATCTATTTGTCTTTTTAGCTCGACAGTCTACTCAGGGTTTATTCTGTAGGTAAGTCAGTTCTACAAGGCGACGCTTGGTTGTAGATCAATATAGTGCTTTATGTTTTGGACTAAGTGTAGTCCTTGAGGTAGCTTTTCAGGAAACAGGTTGAAAAATTCATCTATCAAGCTTTGGATCTCATCAGGAACATTCTCTAAATCTCTCATCTCTAACAATCTTCTAATCAATAGGAACATAGGCTCTTCGAGCTTCTCAGTAGCTTGGAGCTTTATTTGGCTCATCACTAAGGCTTTCTTACTAGTTTGGGTGAATTGATTATGAGTCTCATTTACTTGAGTCGGTATCATGGGTTGTTGTACGATCTTCTTTCCACCCTTAGCAAAGGCATAGGTGTTTATGTATCTATCATGAATGACAAGTTGGTTGAACAACCATGGTCTTCTAAGCTCCCTATGGGGATGACATTGCACACTACTTTATCCCTATACAATTCTCATCACTGAACGGCATAATTACTTGCTTTGTGACGTACATAGCACCCTTACCATGAAGATAATGTAGTTTGTAAGGTCGGGGGTACTTAGAGGTCAGCAGTCATAACCTCTGCACAAAGGATTGTATAACGAAGTTAGTAGAACTTCCTCCATCCACAATGATGGTGCACAACTGTCCTTTGATGGTACATTTCGTATGGAACAAATTCTCTCTCTGCTCTTCCTTAGAGTTTGATAGGGAACTCAGTACTTATCTCACTTTTCTAAGGTCGGCATAGACATAGGTCTCCTCTTCCTCCTCAGCTTTAATCCTTCAATCATTCTTCTCTTCCTCAGTCTCGTTCTCATTGATGTTATCTATTACATCTCCTTGGAGCACCATGGCATGTCGGTTTGGACACTCAACGACTATGTATCTAAAGCCTAAACATTTAAAGCACTTCACCTCGCTTATCTTCCATCTGGAGGTCTATCCTCTTTCTTACGTCCTCAAGGTCGACTTAGCCTCAGCTCGGCTTGGTTGGCCTGCTTGGCCTTACTAGCCTATTTAGCTATCGTCAGGTTGATCATTTATCTCTTAGATTTGGGAAGTTTTCCTTAACTTGGCGTGAACAGGTCAACACGGAACTGAAGCTTGGGAAAATGATGGCCCAGGTTGGCTTAGAGCATTTCTATTTTGTTTTTCCACCTTTTATGCCACCTTAATTGCTTCTTCCAAAGTATAAATCCTTTGCACTTCTACAATGTTATGAATCTTGTATTTAAGCCTAGAAATGAACCTTATTATTATATGAGCCTCGAGTTTATCCACGTCGGCTTGGATCATAAGCATTTGGAATTCTCTCATATAATCATCAACAGATTGGCCTCCTTGGTGAAGCTACTATAGTTTAGCAAACGTGTCCTACAAGTAAGTCTTGAGCATAAATCTACCCCTCATCAATCTCTTCATATCATCCCAGGTCCTTACTCCTTGTCTTCCATCTCTTGCTTTGGTTACATTCAGATTTTTCCATTACATAGTGGTATACCTAGAGAACTTAAGTGCAGTAAGTTAGACCTTGATAGCATCTCTACATCCATAATGGTCAAATACTTTCTTTACCTTTTCTTTCCATTCTAAATGTTCATATGTATCTCCACTTCTACTGAATGATGGATTTAGACCTTGACATTGTTTAGCCCTCAAGGAGCTCGATGTCTTCACTTTTGTGCTCGATAATATTTAAGCTCTTCTTCTTCCTCTTCATACTCTTTAGCATCTTCCTTAATCTTCTCTAACTCTAACCTTCGCCTAGCAACTAGGTTTGTTACTCCTCCAACTTGAGGGGGTTGAATGGGGTGATTAGCTCAGTTACCTTAGCTACAACGTGTCTCAGGGGCATTTTCTAGTAGGTTATGGTGCTATATACGTTGGGGTTGTTGTGCTTATCATCAATTGACTAAGGAGTGTTATTACCATTATGATGACAACTAGGTTGAGCACTATTACTCTAGTCACCAATAACACCCTAAACACTCGAACCTGACATGGTACAATACTTCTCAAATAGATTAACAACATAATACACGAAAAATACTGCTACCTTATTACCTAAAACTTCAACTAACACACTTTAACAACTTTAACACCTAATAATCACTTGAACAGGAATGAAATGAACTTACTTTGTTTTCATAGTGAAAAACAGAATAAGGGAACTACTCTTACCAACACACAAATCTTCACTATACAGCTCACAACTCCAAACTTACTCCTCACGAATACACTGAAGTAGCTATAGAAGGAATGCTGTAACCATAAATAGCAAACATGAACCAAAACTTCACTATAATTTTGCATACACTGTCTCAGAACTGTACTCTAATAACAGCAAAATTAATGCATCTCTAGGGTCAAACATATGAAGAAGCACTACAATGTTAACAAATCGAAAAGGTTTAGCCAGCTATCGATTGGATATGACACACCAATTGTTTCTACTCGGCCTACAATTCGCCAAATATGACATACTGGTTGAAACTATAGGATTACTTGTCGCTACTCCATGCTAAAAGGACTAGATAAGAGTTAAGGGTAAATGATAACGCTAGGGTTGCTAAAAAGAGAAACTTATATATTTTGATGATCAAAAAGTGTTATGTCTACGTATAACAGATGGGGTATTTATATTAGCCCTATTAAGGTTATAAGCATACATGGAAAAGACAAAAGGGTAATTTACAATTAGGGTACGTGAATGATACCAGAAAGGGTAAAAGAGACAAAGAATATTTAGTACGAAAAAGTAAATAATCCTTCTAGAATGTTGTCCCAAAATATATGTGTCACATGGTGGTTGGTCACTGGTTGCTCTGATATATAGTATTACTTGAATAAAGTGAGGGAAAAGAGGGTATGTGGTTAGAGTTGACCTGATCTGGATTAAGTTGGTCTTCGGCCAATCAGTCACTAATGAATATTTGCCTCGGACTAGGATTAGATCCTATTTGGTTCGAGAGCTTGGCTTCGGATAGTGATTGAGGTTGGTATGCTTGAATGTTGTCATGATTAAGGTACACTTACTTGGAGAGTCGATATGTTTGTTCAACAGTTCTAGTGACAATGTTGGTACATGAGAGAGCTCGATACTCAGGTTGACAGTAGAGTAAATCATGGAGGTCAGAATAGGAATTCTTGTCATGGATGAGACTACGAGCCATTATCCTCTTCATAAGTCCTTAGAGTCCTTTGGTTAGGTTGTGCATAATTGGTTTAGAGGGTTGATTCCTATCAAGTGGGTACCTAATAGGTTGAGGTAAGCTCTTTAAGTTGAGATGAAGGTTCAGTAGGTGGGGTGCTTTGGATAATAGGGGTATAGAGCGGAGGTGTTGAGTATATAAAGGCATTAGATGATCTGGGCTAGTAGACTAAGCTGAGTTGACTATTTGAGCGTCTCCCATTTGTCCATGCCAAGGTGTAGTGTTGTTGAAGTGCTAAATAAGCTCTCTCATGGAAGTTAAAGGGGCCTTAAGAAAATGTCTTACAAAAAGTAACTTTTTGAATTCTTACTTCATTGCGTGCTTTCATGGTGTAATTAATGCAATGTGATAGATGTCTTGTCTCTACAAACATATGTGTAGTTGCATGTATTTTGTCTTTCAAATGTAGCCATCCGATCAAAACTATCTCCATGTGTTTGCATCACAACATTTTAAGGGATTTGTGCTTATACAAATCCCTGTAACCAGTGGTTCGTTTTCTAAAGCATTTGGCCTATAAATATCGAAGTCGCTTAAACAGATTACTCTTTTGCAATTTCTCTGATTTTCTTACTACAATTTGTACAACTCTTAACTCTATTCATCAACTTTCTTCAAAGCTCTCTTTCTTTTTCCCTAAGTTTCTTCAAAAGTCTTTGCTTTTTTATACTTCTTCAAAGTCAGGATGTCTACTAATAGTAGACCAAACATAGGTGAGATACCTTCAAATGTGTCAAAATACAACATAACTATAGATTTCAAAGCCATAAGAAGAGACCCTCCTCACAAAGGAGAGGAAGAAGCCATGTCGCTAGTACAGTTGGATGATGACTCGAGAATAGTTGTAGAGGCATCGGATATGACAAAGCTTATTAGTGCCATCTTAGGGGACATTTATACATATGATCCCTTACCTAAGGCTATGGATCTGTTCACTTTACCTAGGATAGATAGGGGTTTAAGTGGTCAAATTAGTAAGAGTAAACCTTCCTTAGTTAACTAGGTCTTAGCTAACTTCATGGTTGGACCGACTTTGGGTTGGATAGTGTGGCTACCGATAAGGGAGGAAAGGGTATCCTTACTATTGAAGAGGTGCTTTGTGGTGTTTGAAAAACGTTTGGATTATAGACAATGCCTCCCCTTAAGCGAATTTGAGAAGGAGCTCTTCCACTTCGATTGATGTAGTCTAGCGTAAGTCTCTCCCAATGGGTAGGGTTGTTAAAGGCATTCTAAGGGCTCTATAAATACCTGGTGATAAGGGCTACTTCTGAACTCTTCAACCATTTCTATATGTGGAAGAGTTTAAGTGAATGGTTGTACCTTTAGTCTTGTCCGAGGAGGAAGCTACTCGGAGACTTGGTGGATTCCATTAAAGGATGGTAGGACAAGTTCCTAGTGGTGGAGTTGCCAAATCAAGAAAACTTCTGGATGTAGTAGACCGCCTTGGTTTGAACTGGAAGTCAGAAGGAGCTTTGGCCTAGTGATGTTGAGGCTGCAAGGGAGATAAAAGCCTTTATGGCCTTAAGGAATGGTTAGGAGATAAACTTCGTGAAGATAGTGAAGAGATACTTCAAGTATCCGATCTTTGAGCTCTTCCCTAGCATGAAGAAGGCTATGGTGAAGAAATGGAGGGAAGGTATAGGTTTTTTTTCATGTATAACTTCTTCCGTCGTGTTAGTGTGAGTGTGTAGAATAATGCTTCATCTAATGTCCCCCTAAAGAGAAAGGAGGGATCTTTCTTGTCCATACTAGTCCTGGCATAGTTGGTAAATGATTCCGTTGTACTTTTCTTTGTGTTGATTGTTTATTTGATTCTTTGTAGGCAAGAAATTAGCCTAAGAGATACCCCATCCACCTGCATTCGAGCTGTCGAAGCAATGCTAGGCTATGACAAAGCTAACCATCAAAGCATCTAACCCCAAGGGCAAGGTTATAGGGCAGAAGGCGGGTGTAAGTGAGACTAGTAAGGTCGAGCTGGTTGCTCTACCCTAAGGGATTCCTCTTATTGGTATCCCCATAAGGTCGCTAGCTATCGAGCTAGTGAGTACAGCTCTTCCCTCCACCGGTTCTGTCCCTACCCTTATGTCCATAACTGTGGAGGATGAACTTACTGACACAGAAGAGCTGGACGTAGTGATGCTTACCCCCTTGTATAGGGGGGGAGGAGGGGGTGGTTGAGACTAATGCCTTGGTTGAAGCAACTGAACAGAAGAGGAAGGCCCTTGAAACCGCTAGGGACGAGGCCCCCAAGGCAAAGAGGAAGAAGACGGGGAAGGTGCTTATCAGCTGGTCAAACAATTAAGTTGGCTTTTAGGTTATTCCCATAAGTGCATCGATGACCTCGGAGACATCTTTTATGAAGTCTTAAACAAGTTCCAATGTACATGGATAGTGATGGACTTATTCAAAGATGTGTTATAAGAGTCTTGGAATGGGGAGCTATGCCTTTGGGGGGTCGAGTTCAAGACTAAGTGAAGGGGAAGGTTACTGAAGCCAAAGTGGGAGGTTCCTGGCAACAACATTACATTGTGCTATTGAGACCTCATCGTATACCTTTGGCAATTAGGCTATCCTCAGAGACCTATCGAGGATGGGAGGGGGTACTCCCATGGAGATGGTAAGTCATTTGAGCTCACTCATCCGACAGGTAAGTTTTCGTCTCTTTGAATTGATGTCTTTTCTTGTTAACATTGATTTGATCTCAGTTTAAGTGCTTCTTTTCAATACCATAGCTAGGTATTGCTTTAGCTCAATAACTCCAACATATTGTTGAATGAGGTAAATAGATTTCATATGGCGGTGTCGAGTGCATAAAAGCGCCTAAAGGAGGCAGAGGCCTCCTTTAGTAAATATTTGGAAAAGTTTAGCAAGGCTAACTGGCACTTGCGTTGCTCTTATGTGCAGATGATTGTGCTTAAGGGGAACCTACAAGAGGTAGAGTAAGGGTGAGCTGATGTTGAGAAGAATGCCAAATAGGCCAATGAACTTAGGACTTAGCTAGATGACAAGCAGAGGACTAAGGCTTAACTCTCTCAAAAGCTAAAGGAGAAGAGGAGAGCTAATAAAGAGCTTGAAAATGAAAGTGTTAAGCTAAAGGCATTGGTCTCTAAGCTAACAACCAAGTTAGTGAGGAAGGTGTCTAAGTATGACAACGCTAAAAGAACTTCGCTTGAGTTGGTCGGTCAAAAGTTTGGGTTAGAATGGAGAATGTAGGACCTCTAGAGAGAGACCTTAGAGATGAAGGAGATCATCTCTAAATTGCGGAATGGGAAAGTGTTTAGCGAGGCCGTTACCAACAAGGACGTTGACAACTTCTATAAGATAGAGCAGTAGTTAGAGGAGCTAGAGGACCTCTCCACTGAGTACGTTCCATACATATAAAACAAGGTGCTCTCCCTTCATCTTGAGCTCAACCTTGGCTTCTTAGGCTAGTTAGACGCTCCAACTCATCGGGAGAAGAAGGCAGCCTGAGTAAGAGAAAGAGAAGCTGCTTAAGTAATTGACGTGATCCGAGGTGCTTCTTCTACTGCTAGGGATGGTTAAGACATCACTCCTTTTGCCCTAACAGCTCAGTAGGAGGTCACTCCTGAGAGTGCTTCCCCTAATGATTAGGGCTGGGGTGATTCTTTGACTGACCTTAGCCATTAAGTCTCAATCCCTCCCTTTGTAACCTTAGGCTAATCATCTCAGGAGTAAGGGCCATCAGTGGAATGCCCCTCCAAACAGATTAAAGCAATAAAATTTTCAGAGCTTTCAAAGTTTGCTAATCTAAGACAATAAGTAGTTGTCTCCCTTCCCTTCTTTTTGTATCGCAGGTTTAGATGCCAATCTTAATTTTATAAATCCCCTTTTTATTAATGGAATTTAAATTTCTTCTTCTACTTTGTTTTTCGTACTTTGACTCTTATCAATACTCTTTATTTTTTTATTCGATTCGTTGTGCTTGTTTGGTGGTATAGCCTAACACTTAAAGTCATTTGTGCGTTTGTACCTAACTGCTCAATCGTGGAGTTAATTTGGGGGTAAATGCAAAGGAGTTCCTCAATTGTACGAAGGGCATTATCCTTTGTCGAAGTTATCTTAGGGGGGTTAGGTTAATGACGTTTCGACCTGCCTTGTTAGTGGGAGTTTTTCAATTGTGTAAGGGGCGTTTCCCCTTGTTGACCTTACCCAAAGGGGGATTAGGTCAGTAGCATTTTGACTTACCTAGTTAGTAGGAGTTTCTTAGTTGTGTAAGGGCTGTTTTCCCTTACTGAAGTTACTCAAGGCAGTCAGGTTGGTGGTATTTTAACCTAGTCGGTTAGTAGGAGTTCCTCAATTGTATAAGGGGCATTTTCCCTTACTAAGGTTATTAGAGGGGAGTTAGGTTGGTGGCATTCCAACTTGCTTGGTTAGTAGGAGTTCCTTAGTTGTGCGACATATGTTTTCTTTTACTGAGGTTATATAAGGGTGGTCAGGTCAGTAGTGTTTTGACCTGCTCGTTTAATGGAAGTTCCTTAATTGTGTATGGGGTGCTTCCTCTTACTGAGATTACCCAAGGATCGTTAGGTTACTAGCATTTTAACTTGCTTAGTTAATGGTAATTCCTTAGTTGTACAAGGAGGAGGGGGGAAGGGGGAGGGAGGGGGAGGGTTTGGTCAGATTGGTAGTGTTTTAACCTGCCTGGTTAATGGGAGTTCCTTAGTTAAGGAGTGTTTTTCCTTACTAAGGTTACTTAAGGGAGGTTAGGTCAATGGCATTCTGACCTACCCAGTTAGTGGGTCTATTCACCCTTAGAGGGTTGGGACTTAGATAGTACACATAAGGAATAGTGCTTTTATTGATACTTTATGAAAAGATTTATAAGATGGCTATACATTAGTCAAAATAGAGTCAAAGGTTATTGGCATTTCAAGTACACGGGATGAGTTCGCCATCTATTTGTTCTAATTTGTAGGCTCTATTCCCTGGGCTCTCTTTAAACTTGATCAAGTCTTCTCAATTGGGGGCCAACTTACCTTATCTTCCTGTGAGCCTATGGCTTCTAGCTTTCGATAGAGCAGGTTGCCAACCTTGAATTCTTTGTGTCTGATCTTTTAATCATAGTATCTAGTTGCTCGGTGTTGGGAAGTAGTTACTCGAGCTGCAACGAGGTCTTCAATCTCTTCTATAGTATTGACATTGGCTTGTAGTAGGGACTCATTTAATATAGCATTGAAACTTTGAGTCTAGATGTTGGGAAGCTCTAGCTTGATGGGGAGGATTGCCTCCAACTTGAATGCTAGGTAAAAAGGGGTTTTGCTTATAGAAGTGCAGTAGATGGTCCTGTATCCCTACAAAATATTGGGTAGATAGCCTACCCAAGCGCCTTAAGCGTAATCTACTATCTTCTTCAAGCTTTTGAGAATGACCCAATTAGCTGCTTCAACCTGACCATTTGATTAAGGGTGGGTAACTGATATGAAGTGTGGCATGATTTGGTGCTTAACGCAAAATTTGTTGAACTTAGGGTTATCAAACTGACACTTATTGTTCATGATGAAGGTGTGGGGGACCCTAAATCTAGAGAAGATGTTGTTCCAAATGAACAACTCAACACTCCTCTTAGTAATCTTGGCCATAGCTTTGGCTTCAACCTACTTTGTAAAGTAGTTGACCACCACGATAATGAATTGCTAACTTCTTGAGGCCTTGGGGAAGGTATTGAGAGTGTCAATGCCCTATTGGGCAAATGACTATAGACAAGTTAAGGGTTAGAGATTGTTATTGGGGACGTGACTGATTGGGGCGTATTTACACCATGGGGGCACTTTTAGGCTATAGCCTTGTCATCCTGCCTCATGGTAGGACTATTGGAGTCATAGAGCCTAGATTTAGAGAACTTGGCACTAGATGTGGTTATTACACACTCCGACATGCAGCTCTTCCATGACGTGTAGGTCCTCATCTACTTGAAGACATCTGAGTAGGGGAAGGCTGACTCCCGTACGGTGCAGGATGCCATTGGCCAATGTGTAGTTGGTGATGTGGTATCTTAATTTATTTCCCTCCTTCTTATCCTTTAGGAGCATGCCTTGCTCTAAGTAACTCTGGTTGGGATCCATCTAACTCGGCTCTAATGGTGCTTCCGTAAGTTCTAGTACCTTAGTCGAGCCTAGAGTTATGCTCTTCTTCGGTAAGCACTCTATGAAAATCTCCCTATCCTTTACCTTGGGCTTTTGTATCCCTATGGAGGCGAGTTTAGACAACCAATCTATAGCTGAGTTTTTTATTTAGGGGATCTTCATAATGGTCTATAAAGGAAACTCAGCTAGGGGACTCCTTACTTTCTCCAAGTATCTTACCATAGTTTTGTCCTTAACCTCATACTTACCTCGGACTTGTTGAACGACAAGAATTGAGTCTTAGAAGACATGTAGGTGCTCGACACCGATCTCCTTGGCCAGCTTGAGACCTACTATCAAGGCCTCGTATTTGGGTTTGTTGTCATTTGTATTAAACCTAAGCTTGAGGGTGTAGCAAACTGTGATCTTGTGTTGTCTGATTAGTATGAGACTTACACCTCTACCCCTCGAGGTAGATGATCCATCAATATGGAGAGTCAACACCGGTTTGTAATCCCTTAGTGGTACTTCCTCTCTTATATATTCAAGCACAAAGTTAGCTAGCACTTATGCCTTATAGGTCATCCGTTGTTGGTACTAGATTCCATATGCATATAGCTCCATCGTGTACTTCACCATCTATCCAGATGCGTCTAACTTCTACAGTATTGTGCGCAGTGGCCAATTTGTAAGTAAAACTATTTGGTGTGCCTAGAAGTAAGGCTTGAGCTAATGTGCTAAGATGACTATAGCTAAGGCAAATTTATCTATTCTAGTGTACTTGACCTCAGGCCCTTGCAGTATGTAGTTGACATAGTATACAGGCATGCGCTCTCTCCCTTTTGCTCTAATTAGTATATAAGAGAGCATTCGCCGTTGAAGGCTAAGTACAAATACAAGTCCTCCCCTGGAATAGGCTTATAAAGGATTGGAGGTGTACAAGGAAGTCCTAGAATTGCGTAATGGCTGCTATACACTAAGGAGTTCATTCAAAACTCTTGGGATTCTTGAGGATTTTGAAGAACTTAGTACACTTGTCTCTGCTCTTGGACACAAATGTGCTTAACATAGCCACCATGTCGATGAGCTTCTATACGTCTCGAATAGAGGAAAGGGGCTTCATGTCCTTGATGGCTTATATCTTTTCAAGGTTGGCCCCAATTCCTCTCTAGGTGACTTAGAAGCTAAGAAATTTACCAGAACCGACCCTAAATACACACTTCTAGGGGTTTAACTTCATTTCATGTTTCCTCATATGATTGAAGGCTTCCTGCAAGTACTTAACATGATTACTATACTGCTTGCTCTTGATTATTATGTTGTCGACATATACCTCCATGTTTCACTCAAGTTAGAGCTTGAACAACTTCGTTAACATAAGCTGATATGTTGCCTCAGCATTTTTGAGGCCGAAAAGCATAACCGTGTAGTAGTATGTGTTGAAGTCGTGACAAAAGAGGTATGTACTTCATCCTTTGAGTTTATCTTTATCTAATTGTAGCCTAAGAAAGCATCAATGAAGCTAAGCAGGTTATGTCTTGATGTGGAGTCAACCAGTTAGTTGATCCTGGGGAGAAGGAAGCAATGTTTCAGGTAGGTGTTGTTAAGGTCGGTACAATCAACACACATACGCCTCCTCTTAGACTTCTTCTTAACTGGCACTACGTTTGCCAACTAGGTTGGATACTTTTACTCTTTGACAAAGTCGGTCTTAAGTAGCTTCTGTACTTCTTCCTCTATTGCAGCCTATCTTTCAGGTGCAAAATTCTCTTCTTCTATTTGACAAGTCGCGTATTGGAGTCGATGTTAAGGTTATGGGTTACTAAGTCGGGGGAGATCCTGAGGGCAACTATCTTTTCCTTCACCTTAAAAGGGGTTTCGATCTTGACCTTGATGGTTTGGTTCGGATAGGTATCGATCTACACCTCTTTTGTTTTTTCACCCAGCTCACCTCTCTCAACCGGTTTTTCCTATAGGCCGGTCTTTAAAGTGAAGACTTTATTTACTTTAGTGGCCTTAACATAGAGTTCTTAGGAGAACTTCTGATCACACTTGTAGATTCCTACCCCAATGGGGGTTGAGAATTTGGCCTTCAAGTGGATGGATGAGGTGATGGCTCCAAATGCATTCAAGCTCTATCATCCTAAGAGAGCATTGTAGGGGGATGGGCAGTCGACCACTATAAACTCTACTGGTTATCACGCGACAATATCATCATCACTAAGTTCTATGTCAAAGGTGATGATTCCCTTGGCTCAGACAGTGCTCCCATTGAAGCCAATGAGATTATGGTAGTAGGGCTTCATTTTGACAGGCAACTTGCTCCTCATCCTATCGTATGTATGTATGAAGAGGATGTCGATGGAGTTGCCGGTGTTTACTATAATCTTAAGGACCTTAAAATTGGCCATCCTTACCCCTATTACCAGGCCATCTTGATGAGGGGCCTCTACCTCCTCTAGGTCTTCGTTAAAGAAAGAGATTAAGGTGTCAATCTTTTATCTCTTTTCTTTGATATCCAACACCTCAGATGGGGCATTAGTTGAGCTATTGGGTCTCAGTCGGCTCCTTAGGTATAGCTCCCCTACGACTATATTGATTACGTCATTGGGGGCTCGGTCATTATAGTAATCCTCGTTCTACTTTGATTAGGTAGCCTCGGCTCACCACCTTCAAGGCACCCTATCTTCATCATCATTGAAATGATTGTTGTTCCTTCGCTGGGCCATGTACTTACCAAAAAAGCCTCATTGAATAGCATATTCAATTGCGCTCTTTAGTTAGAAGCATTAGTCCGTAGTGTGGCTGTAGTCGTCATAGAGTTAGCAATACTTGTATAAGTTCTAATAATTGGGATTCCCCTTAATCTTAGGGGGCTTTTGCAATAAGCCTCTGTTTCGTACCTTGGCAAAGACTTAGGTGATGGGTCGGTTCAGAGGGGTATGTTATGTGTAGATAGGAGAGGGAAGTAGGTTTTTCTCAACTCCGTACTTCTTACTGCTTGAGCCTTCCCACTCAGCTCTACTCGATGCCTTGCCATCGAGGAGATCCTTGATGGACAATCTCTCATTGTCTTTCTTTCCACCCGACCTCTCACAGTTGGCATTGTACCTAGCATAAATATTATCCTCCTAGTTTATGCACTTCTAGGCCTTATTCCAAAATTCAGCCAAGGTCTTTGACTTGGTCTTCGCGAGCGATCGAAAGAAGTCTCCTTTAGGTCATACATCAAGCTACGTAGCATGCACTACTACTCCCTCATCTAATTAAGGGATCTCGACTACGGTATTATTGAACCGGGTTACGTATTTACGTAAAGTCTTGCCTTAGCTCTGCCTTATTAGGTATTAGGACAATGTGTCCTTGGATGGGGGCTTGCTAGCCGTGAAGTATAGGCTAAACCTTTGTGCTAACTTGTCAAAGGAGCCAATGGAGTTCTCTGTCAAGTGGTTAAACCACATTCGAGCTGCTTTCCTTAATGTTCCTGAGAAAGCCTTACATATGACGGCATACCCATGACTATGGAGGTTCACGAAGATGCGGAAGTAAAGGAGGTGATCATTAGGATCACCAATGTCATCATACTAGTCTAGGGTAGGAAGCTTGCTGTTTGGAGGCAACACTTCATCCTGGACAACCCCTGATGAAGGAGATTTTGTTGTTGACAACTAGTCCAGCATCATTAGTTGCTTTGCTCCCCTATTGCTTGGAGAGCCTCCCTACAATCATGTGGAGCTCTTTGAGGTTGGCAATGTCTACTAGATGAGTTCGATGCTATAGAGTATGTAAGTAGGTTCATTGGTCACTTACAATATTTGATCGATCTAAGATTTGATCGTATCTTTCACTTACCCTTTCCTTGGTTGACTATGAACTCATGGTTGCCTTTATCATTGGTGCTTCGTAGGAGTGGACCACCTGCTCATTACTAGTAAGGGTATAATTGTAAGTGGCTGTAAACCGCACCTATTATTCCTATGCTGGGGGATCAGGTTGTTGATCCCTATCATTCTCCTCTTACTGCTATTTGTTGTTTTTCCCATTGCGGGCATCAGAAGCTTCAGGCGGATGGGTCTATGCACTATACCTCTTGACATCTTTAGGGCAAGCGTGGAGCAGCTCGTTTTGGGCAACAAATTCCTTAAGCAGGCGCTCTAAGCGCTCCGGATGCTATTTAAGTATCTCCTTAGTTAGAGGCTAGTTTACAAGTGGTTGGTTGTTCACTAATTGGTTGTTCTCTAGGTTGTTAACATGAGATATGTTGGCAATCAAGGGTGGTGTTTAAGTGAGTGTTTAGTATGTATTCAAGTAGGAAATTGGATTAGTTTCCTATAGATGGCACCAAATGTTATCTCTGGATATTAGTCGGTAGAGATTTAATTGGAATTAGGCTTTGCGTAACAATGAGGGCTTGCCAAACAAGGAATAGTGAGATGCGTTGGGATGTTATCTGACGTGGTCACTTTGATGCTTAAGTGAGATTGGGGTATGAGGAGAATAAGAATACTCAAAGGTAGAAACTAGGCTTAAGTATATAGAGTATCGAGTAGTTTACTTTTGGGTGGTGGCCTTGTATTTATAGAGTAGTGGAGCTAGCAATTGGAGAAGAGCTAGTGGGTAGAAGCCATGTTTGCAAGTATGGGATAGTAGGGTCGACAGTAAGAGATAGTTATTGACTTAGCCATTCAACCTTATCTACAGTCTTCTTATAGTAAGTGACCATTGTAGCTGGGTGGGTTATGTTATGGGCTTCAACTGAAGTTGGCCTTAAGGGTAGAAAGGTTGAGTCTAGAGAGGAATGATCTGGGCCATAAACCTAATCAGGTTAACATAGGCTTGAGATTCTTGTGTCGAAAAGGCCCTATCAAAATTGAAAAATTTTTAATTGAGTTGTAAATTTTTAGTAAGTATAAAGATATTATGTCGCTTGTTTTTGTAAAATTGAAATATTGTAATAGTTCTTTTCCCTTTGGATTTATATATATTTTATAGATTTAATTATAATTTTTTTTATTAATAAATGATATCAAACATAAGATAAATGAAATATGATATAATAGCATGAATTTTAGCCCTAATATAAATAGGTCTAATCCAAGCACGAGACGTGTTAGGTTATAAGTTTAGATTTTCATACATGATTAATAAATAAATTGTATTAAGAGTTTAGGTTTTTCGGACATAAATCCATTTAGATACGAAAACGAAACATAATACGATAATATGAATTGTTATCCTTATATAGATTCAACATGTATAAACACACACGCACACACATATATATATATCTAATACGTTTCTTAAATTTTTGCTTCTCTCTTTTTAAGATGTAACATATTTTTCATACACTAAATACATGTTTAGTCCCTTCAAACGTATTAAAAAAAAATTTCTCCACCGTGCCTAAGTTTAAAAAACTTTACCTTCGAAAAGAAGTGTCGATGCATCTATATAGTATACACAATCAGAAACATGGCCTAATGAATTATCTAAACCTAACGGCAACCGTGCGTGGAAGTTTCAATATATTTGGTAAAAAAAGAAGAAGATGAACGAAGAAGACAAAGAAGCAACTCACTTTATTTATTGACGGTTCGATGTGAATATCTATCGTACGTCAAACTATGTCAAGTGACAATATTATACGTCCAGACCTATAACTGAATGTGACCTAAAAAGTCGACCTGATCATGTTCTGATGTCTAAGAAATGATTCGACGGTTAAATTATTATGGGAGTTATAGGTTCCGATTTGAGTATTTAATTCAGTGAAATTACGTGGTCCATGTGCATTCCATATAACATTTTTTGCCTTAGTCTCAACTGGGATACCCAGAAAAACACAGAACAATTAAGGGTAAGGCAAAGATAGTACGTGTTTCTCCAGCACGTTCATGTATGAGATAAAGTCGAATTCGAAAAATTGTCCTCAAGTATGTGTCTTGTTTGTTCCTGATCTCTTTTCTTAAAAAATATTATGCATCCATTTGTCTGATCTAATCTTCTTTAGAACATAATCCTACTCATCAATTGAAAAAAAAAAAAAAAAGGAGTGCTTTATTGTGTTTATTCTAACCATATTCTTAGCTTGAAGTACTATATTTAATAGATTTTTTTACAAACCATATTTTGACTAGATATATAATCTGAATTAAGCTTGCAACGCCCACATGTATTCATGTCACATAATAAATCATTTTTGAGAGAAATTTTTCCAAAAGATTAAAATAGCGTCTTTAAAAAGAGGTACTACATCGCCCATTAAATTATAGGTCTCTAACATAATCATGCCTAGTGTTTCTCCTTTCACATTGAAAGTGAAACACCCTTGTTTAAGACGATTCTAACATACTAACTCCGGTCGTACGTTCGTTGTAATTGAAAATATAATTGAATATTTTCCTTAACAAGAATAAGTTTATTTTTAGTCAGTTTTATATCAACAACATTATTGGAACGACAAACAAACATCAAAATTATCATTATATTATTAACATTAAAATGTCCCCGACAAGCTTCGGAATTTATCAAGATATAGACTGAATTTACAACTATCATTAATGAACAAAATTTACCCTATATATTCTAACAAAACTACAGAATTGTAACTATAAAACCCCGGACTTCAACTAAAGTGAAGGACTTGAAATGTGACACATCCCTTATACATGTGGCACGTAAAAATATGCCTTGAAAAGTGAGGAAATAAAGTGCTTACAAGAAATACGAATCATGATTAATATTACATAAAGTAATTGTAGTTGGTTGGAATTGATAGATTTAGGGTTACCAAAAAAATATTTTGGGAACGAAATAATTTTGAATATAGGGTAACAAAAGTTAAAAAAAGCATTCTAGTGAATTTTATTTTACAAAATAAAGTAAGCAAAATATTAAAATTAATGAAAACATAGTTTTATCGGTATTGAATACTTTTAACGTAAACTTAAAACATGAGGTTGAAACATAGAAAGAACCTAAAAATAAAATTACTTGATCTGTGAAAATAATTGTGAAATAATTATAAAAAAATCAAATGTATAAGTATATACTCGAAATTAGGAAAATAGTTACATATAATATACAAATAAGCTTGAGTTAAAATTTTAATTAAGTAAAATATATGTAAATCAATCATAAAACAACCGGAGACTTAGCCTTAATTGGTGTTGGGAGTGGCATGCTGTAGGGATCCTTGCATGTATAAGTAAAAAGCTAATTAGCTATGGAAAATAAAGAAAAGTGATAAATGTCACCTACAAAAATTCATAACCGACCAACACTTTTATATAAATTCAAGGACTAGCTTCACTTACAAAATTAGCCATTCTATGTCTCCAGAAAATTTGAGTGGGAAAGAAAATGTTAGAAGAAATTTTAGGTAAAATTTGAAGAAAATATTGTAAATTACAGACTTTTGGATTCGAAAGTCCAATCACAATCTAGCAATAAAAAAAAAAAATATATCACCCTACATCTAGGGCCAAGCCTTGATGGGTCGACAAACTTGTGGTAGTTGACGATAATCGGAGTAGCGGTTTCCAGTAAGTGATCTTTTTCTCTCATTTTCATCGAATTTTGACTAAAAATAGTTAACGATTTTCAAAAATTATAAAACTTGATTTTCCAAAGTAATTTTTTGTGTGGAATCCAAATATCTACCCAAATTTTCCAAATTCAAATTCCATATATAGGTTATCAAAGAAAAAGTCCCATCGGCTGATTTTTATGCGCATTTTTGAAAATGTAAATATAGTTTCAACCTAAATTTTTGTGTATGAATAACTTAAAGGTTATACCTTCATGCTATGTAATTGGTTTTTTGAGATTATAAAATTGGTTTTATAATAAAATTTAGTGTTTTTTTTGGCAAATAGTGGTTAAAGAGTGTTTTTCTTAAGGATTTTCTCAATAACCTTAGAGTAATTTTGTTATAAACTAAAAAAGTAGAGATTTTGATGATATCAAATAAAAATGACTTTATATTTATAGAAAAATTCACTAACAAGTTGGACATGAGAATTAAAAGGTCAAACTACATGCTTTTTCATTGCAACTATATACTTTACTATTCAAATTACATGTTTTGCAACTTAAATGATTTATATAAATGTTGAGAAGGGGTTTTGAGTGATGATATATTTTGGTTGAATAAGTGGATGGTGGATTTAGTGATGTGACAAACCAATTTTGTGGATTATGAAGGCAAAATAGGAGAGTCAAAAGGTAGATCGGAAACTACGAGTGTGTGTAAGAAATGACTTTCTAATATCTTTATGAGTAGTGCATGGTACAATAGTTGTAGGGTAAGTAGCTTTGACATGAGTTTCATTCTAGAAGTGGCTATGTGGATGGATTTTGGTAAAACCCATAAAGTAGGGAGCTAGTTAGAATGTTGGTTAGAAAGTTTACCGTAGGAAATCTTATATAGTGGAAGGGAGTCAAAGACTTGATCAGAAAGTACCATAGAATGGAACTTGCATTAAAAAAGGATCTTAAACCCTGAACACTATACTCAAGTAAGTTATTACTTTAATTTATATCCAACATATAATTAATTGGGGTATCGTATACTTTAAGTTTAGAGAAATACGAAAGGAGGAGCAGTAGCACCAGGCTTAAAAGTTTAATAAAATTTACATTAAAGAAGGATATTAAACCCTAAATACTATACTTAAGTAAGTTGTTACTTTAATTTATATTCAATATATAATTAACTATAGTATTGTATACTTAATGTTTAGGAGAAATACAAGAGGAGGAGTAGCAGCATGGAGCTTAAAAGTTTAACAAAATTTACTTAAGTAAAAGTAGATATTCATGTGCTTCGGGTAGATTTATATCTACTTATGTGACATTTTAACTTGCTTGGCTATGATTGTCTTGCTTGAGTTATGCATAAGTGTGATGTTAATTTATGAATTGTGAAATGATTTCTAAGATGTTTTGTATATGTTGTCTGATGAATCATGCTTGGTAGGTGACTTTTGTGATTTTAGTTATGTTGTTGCTTGGTTGTAAATGTTAATTGAGATCTATACTAACTTAGACAAGAAGCTGGGTAATAACCGCTAACTCTACCTCCTAAGATGTTCACTTAAGTGAACCCAATAACAAGGCCTAAAAGATAGGTGTAAACGAAAACAAAGTAAAGGCTAAGCTCGAAAGTAAAGAGTAAACTTAGTAATTTGTTGGGTATTGCTTGCCATGTGATTTGATGCATCAATGGCATAGCATGAAAAGGACCTACGGGCTAAGTGTTCTGAATTGAAATTTTGTTAGATAGGGTTTTATATGAGAAATTGAGCTTATCAAGTAAATAGTTTGATTTATAAAAGCTTGGTTTTTTGTGCATATAGATTTGCATTAATCAACAATTTTAAATTGCATCACGTGTTTATTACTAGGATGGGTTTTGCTAAGTTCTTGAACTTCATATTCAGATACCCTAGTTGAAGTTGACTAACCAAATGACTAGTTTGGGCTAGGATATCGATATTGATGCATGTCATATATATGAGCATGGTATGCATATGTTACATTTGCGTTACTTAGTTAGGCTGAAGAGCGTTGCGATTGAGTTGATGGATTGGTTATATGTTTATGATACAATGTTACTTGTACTATTGTTTATTATCCACTTTTACTCGGCTTATAGTATGCTGATTATAATGCCCTACCTTCTAGGTGTCTATTTAAAAACTTTTTCTCAAACTCTTGATACTTGAAGATGGTTTGTTACTACTATTCTTGAGTTAAGGATAAGGTAGGACTTGTATTTAACCTGCTCTTTTGTTCTAAAAAACATTTACATTCAAATAATATCTCATTTAATATGACCAACAACAATAAAAGCTTCCATATTAGTGAGCCGTACTCACAGTATTATAATTACACACTTCTATATAACATAGTAACTCTTATACAAATATATGTTTTTTCACCACCATGACTATACTAAACCTTTAGTGAAATAACACCTACTACTTTCCTGAAAAGCTATCTTCGTATGCTCCAAACTATGTTTTGTAGTCAATGACTTCTTTTAAGATCTCATCTTTAGCTAAAGTTTTGAAGTCTCCTTGTCACTTTGATACTTTCTTTTGCTATTCATCTGTAACCTAAGGATAAGAGAAACTTATCCACTTAGCTACTGCGAGTTGAGTGAGAGTAGATAAACACACAACAACAAGTATAACAAAACATGCATATCATTCAAGCAATTATTCTAATTACATTCTTTTATAGTTTCCCAGCCAAACAATTCAAATGCGTCAAAAGTATGCCATCCTCATGCATGTGATATGTGTCGGTACCAATATCCTAGCCTAGCCTAACAACTCATCTGGTTTGGTCGACTTAAACCGAGAATTTGGATAATATATCCAAGAACCTAACAAACATTTCGGCCTAGCAATAACCACATAGAGTGGTTGGAAAATCCAGCATATAGGTGGCCTAGTAGATACAATGTAGTCTTTATATGCCTAAAACCCTATATTTACAAATCAAGTAGTTCAGTTGATAAACCCAGCTTTTCATATGGAAACCAACCTAGCAATATCTTAATTTTTAGAAAACTTGACCTACAGGTCTTTTTCGAGCCATGCCATAAATTCATTAGATTACACGCCAAGCAAAACTTATCAAGTCCAAGTAGACTTATTCATCACTTGTTACCCAGCCTTTACTTTGTAGTTTTGTTAGTTCCAAGATCTCGATATCAGATTCACTTAAGTAAACACCTTAGGAGATAGAGTTAGTCCCTAGATTCTTTTCCATGATAACACAGACCCTAGCAAATGTCGCATGTGCATTCATCAGCACTAATATAACAACCAATTTAATATCATGTCACTATTCAATCAGCAACAATCATAACAAATAGCTCCATATGGTTCATCAAACAACACATCAACTTACAATTAATATTTAGCTAAGCCAAAACATTAAAAAGCACATTAAGTTAGGAGTAAATATAAGTTTACTCAAACACACATAAATATCCACTTACCTGGCTATTGGTATAACCCCAATTCAATTGTTAATAGGAACTTCCTTCTCCATGACTTCACCTAGAATATATATATATATATACTAATTAAATACTCACTTGTTGGTAATTAGTTCATTATAAGCTAGTTTCGATTTAGTCTCTAAGTTTAATTCTAAGTTAGCTTTTGAAACAACTTCTTATTACACCATCATCTTTTACAAATCATAATTTCTTGACCAATCAATGATTTTTATAAGTTACCAGAAACTATAAAATCCTTTGAGTTAGGTTCTGTGCGATTCTATAATAACTTTCTTTAGTTAAAAATCCTTTAAGTTATCATCTAAGCTACATAGGGGTCATTCATTATATCAATTTTATTCTTTGACATAGCTTCTGAGTTTCTTTAATTCAAGGCCTTTACCAAATTATCCTCTAAGCTACCGTCTGACTTTGTTATCCTTAGAGTTTTTTAAGAAAGACAACCATTAACCAAGTTTTTGAATCCTTTGCTTTTACATTCAACTTATAAATTACCTCTAACTTATTCTTTGAGTATTATTATAGTGCAAAATTTATTCCCAAAACCTCTAAGCTATCTTTTACCTCTAACCAATGTCCTAAAATTTAATTATTTTACTCACTTTCTTTCAAGTCACAATAATAGGATCAATTTAAAACAGTAAACAACACTTCAAACAACCTTTCTTAACTTCATTACTTCTCAAACCCTTACACATTGCATCACCAATTTACAAATTTTACCTTAATCAACATATGGAGTAGAATATGTATAAATAAACGGAAAATATATATTAATTAGCATTTATACTTCACAAAATTCATAAAATACACATTATATTTAGAAAATTATAGTGATCATATTATGGTCTTAGAGGAATACTAAAGTTGAATATTTTGTTATATACCCTATAATACATATTTAAGCTCTATTTCTTCAATAAATGACTAAAAATAGGGAAATAATCATACTTAACTTTGAATTTAGAATATTGCACGTATCTCAATATTACTAATCACTAGAAGTTGGACTAAATTGATTTTACACTCAAAATACATTAAAATCCTCTTATTTCCTATAATTAGCAAAACTACTAACAAGTACCAAATAAATTACCATAATTGATAGACATATATTTTTCAAAAAATTTTTACACCAAAATTTGGCATATATTATAAGAGTGTTGCATAAAAATTTTTAGCTCAAAATAGCATCATTTAATATTTTATAAAAATTAATCAAAGTTCATAATAATAGGGCATGTTCTTAAGGAAGTACCCTAAATTGATATAATCTCAAAGAAAAAAAAAACTATCAAATGAAATTAAATGTAAAATAACTTAGGGAAATCAAATTTCAAAATTTTCCAAGGTGATTTGATATTTTTAGAAAATAAATCAAAATCAGTTGCAAAATTTGGCCTTACTGGTGCACGACTATTTGGTTACCCAAGTGTGTTGGCTCAACTCCTCTTACCATCACTTGTTTAAGTCTAAAACCCTTGGTTGTCAAGTTAAGTGTAGTTATATGAACCCTTAATCCATTGTTTTTATTTCAAATTTTCTAAATTTATTTAGTAATTTTATGAAGATTATTTTTCTATGTTGATTCTACTGAAATGTTGTTAAACGAATCCTCTTTCTCTCTTCTTAGATCTCAGCTCAGTTAGAGCTGGATTTGTAGAATCCAAGTGCTACTTAGTTAATTATTTTAACATTTCATTTGCAATTTGCCTTTGTTTACTCTTACCAGTACATTAGTGGATGTCCTAACTTCATTTAAGAGATGTCATACCCTTTCCCATGAACTCTAGGTGTGATTAACATTTTTTTTTTATAATTTTTCCTTAATTAATTATGGTTTTTAGTAATTATTTGGTATATTTAACAATATATTTAAGTATCGAGTGTATAACACATATACTATATAACTATATAATTACGTTATAAGTCATTTGACCCCTAAATATTATCTTTATAACATAATAATTTACCTTTAACGGCTTGTTATGTTTTGGGACTTAAACGTTGACCTTTTAATAATTAACAAATGTACCCGATAAAAATGCACTTTATTGAAATTAAATATTATATATATTATTTTGAGAAATTGATCCTACTAGCACTTTTTGTCTAACTTTTATGACCTTATATTAAAATTTGGCTCAATTTAGACAAAATTATCCAAACGCTCTAAATCATTTTAAATGCCTTAAATGTCCTAACTCGGATTAGTTAGTTTAGTGACTACGATACTTAATCAACTAGGGTCTTACACTGATAGGAAAAATTGTCTTATCCTTAAGTTAAGAAAGAAGTTAAACCGAGTCTCACACCATGGAAGTAAGAAGACTTCAGAGCGCTTAGTGACTAGTTTCACTTGAGAAGGATCAAGCGGTTGCAAGATTTGATTCAAGTTCTGAGAAGTGGCATTTTAAGAAGTATTAATATGTTGTATATTATTACAACATAGAGATTGTAAATGTGTTACCTAGGCTTTGTAATGAAGTACTGTATAAGATTATATAGTTGTGATACTTTGAGTATGGTTCACTATGATAAAGATTTCTACTATGGTTTGTTATATCCAATGAAAAGAGATTTGAAAACAAACGTTTTATGTCGTTGAATGATAGGTTACTAAAAGTTTTGCCTTATCCCTAACTTGGGGATGGTAATAATAAACCATCTTTAGGTACCAAAAGGTTTAGAATATTTTTTAAGAAAACACCAAAAAGGCAAGGCATTATAGGGTGGTATCAGAGCATAGTTTGTAAAGTGAGCCTCAGGGTATCACAACTTATCTATGGATAAGGATTAGAAATGTGCTAAAATGAAGAATTGAGGCATTTATGTTGATTTGGTGGACTAAAAGTAAGGATAGGGGTAGAATTCGGTACGTATCTAGGACTATGGAATCGGATTTTTCTAATGAGAATAGGTGAAATTGTGAGAAGCAACCTAGATTAAAGAGAGTTTTAAGGAAAAGCCTTAGGAATGATGTTAGGAAGTTGATGGATTTTAGTAGATGTTGAGAAGAGCATCTCAAGAATTCATAAGTAAATTTGTCTATTGGAAGGAAATGGGCAAAAGATTTGTATATTATAATAGTTAGAATGAAGAAAGAAATGAATTGAGTTACATTGTGAACTAGGGAAACTCTTTAAAGATGAAAATATGGTAGTAGGAATATGTGTGTGAGGTTGTCTAGAGTAGCTAGATTAACGTAAGGAAGTAAAAGAATAGTACTCCTATATATTAAGAATAGGTAAAAGGTGTATACTTAAACTTGTCATTGGTTAAGGATGGAAAATAAATAAACATAGCATCGGTTATAACTGAATTGATATGGAATAGTATTCTCCATATATGCCTTAACACATATGAGTAAGCTAAGAAGAGAATAGTAAATCTAGACTTTCGTATTTCTTTTGTTTAGTTCTTTGATTGTTATGACTTAAATGTCTCCCATGTTGAGTTATTCATCTTTACTATTGCTCCAGTCATGTTATGTCGATCATAAGATCACTAGCTGGCCAATTCCTTCATGTAACTGGTTGGTCCAAGAGTTATGTCAATCATGTCAAATTCAAAATCAAATCCAGCTGGCTTAAGTCACTCTTTGTCTTATTTCAGTTCATGTCAATGAAAAATTCAAATTTACCAAACTCATACTTGATACTCTATGTATGTTAGCTATATGAAGTACTCAAGTCATTAGTTATGATGGAGGTGTGATACTTGGACGATTATAAAAAGTATACATAAGAAAAAGGATTAGTCATATGTTACATGTCAATGACAATATTGTTATGATTAACCTTAAGAAAAGGTAGGAAATAAGACATGTGTTGAACAGCAAAAAATGAGTTAGAAGGTATTTAAAAGTAAAATCCTGGCTAAACCAAGGGTCAGAGGACATGTCGGAATTTGTCTTATTAAAGAACATTGATCTGACATGACTTTGAATCTAAGTCAAAAAGTACAAAAAGTAAAGATTAAGTATGAAATGATCTAGAACTTTAATAACCTATTAACTTGGAAATAATATATAACATAACAATTGAATCTACTAATCCTTCATTCTACTAATCCTTCATACTTCTAATATTATAAAAGATACTAAGCATATTATAGTAACTAATGATGGAGACATTACGTCACAAGTTATTTTGCTGAGAGTTCTAAAGATAATTTCATTAAGGAAATGTGTTCAACTTGTAAGGTTATAGGATGGGAAGTGGAACAGAGATAAAAGTGATGGTTATTATTCCAATAGAAATTAGTTTACATAGATGATCAAGCTAATCAAAATAACGAAATAAGGCTTAGATAGAAGCACCAATTAGAGTAATAGTAAGAAAATAGCTTAGAAGCTTATTAGTCTAATTATGAGAGGAGTTATAGGATGGGAAGTAAAATAGAGATAGAAGTGATGGTTATTATTCCAATAGAAATTAGTTTACATAGATGATAAAGCTAATCAAAAGAACAAAATAAGGGTCAGATAGAAGCATCGATTAGAGTAATAGTCAGAAAATAGCTTAGAAGCTTATTAGTCTGATTATGAGAGGAAAATTACATGATGGTTGAAAGTATATTTTAAATATCAAGGCAATGACCATGACAAAGGTATAACATGGTAGAGATGATAGGTAAGCTTTAGCATAAGAAAAAATTCAAATGAAAGGAATTAGTCAAAGACAAGAAGGAAAAAAAAAAAAAAGAAATAGAAGAAGTTGTAGAAGTTGAAATGAAGGATATTGCTGCAAACAAATGAGGTTGATAATACATAGGGTAGTCACTATTGTTGCTTAGAATTCTTGTAGTATGGAGGAAAAATAAGAAAAAGGGGGAAAAAAAGAGAGGAAAGGGATGACAAGAAACCATAAGATCCCAAAGTGAAGGTATGTAGTAAGTACAATGTAAGTGGTGGTTAAGAAAACCAATGTTAGAAAATTTAAAAAGTATGATTTTGCATAAGCATATTGAAGATACACCCTTAGTAAAAGTTAATGAGTGTAATTTGATGTAAGAATCAAAGTTGCACAATGAAAGTGTGATGGTAGGTTTCAAACTTATTTGTCCTAAAGTGTGGAAGTTTTAAGGATGAAGCTTTTTGTAAGGAGGGTGGAATGAAAGACTCTAATCTTTAACTAACTATCAAAAACTTTGAATGTTGACAAATCCCTAATAAAAGTGGAACAAAGAAATATGACTTAGGAAGAACAAAAAGGTTAAAAGAAGCATTTTAGTAAAGTTTATTTTGCCAAAAAAAGTAGGCAAAATATTAAAATAAATTAAAACTTAGTTTTATTGATATTGAATATTTTTATCATAAACTTGAAACATGAAACTAGAACACAACGACACCTTAAAAATAAAATTACTTTGATCTATAAAAATAATAATTTGTAGCCAATTGGAAGTGACATGATTATACAAATATCAAATGTATAAGTATATACCTGAGATTAGGAAAATAGTTACATGTAATATAAAAAAAGCTTGAATTAATATTTTAATTAAGTAAAATATATATGAATCAATCATGGAACAACTAGAGACTTAACCTTAGTTGGTGTTAGGTGTAGCATTGTTGTAACGATCCTTGCATGTATAAGTAAAATGCTTGGATACACATATTAGCTATGGAAAAGAAAGAAAAGTGATAAATGTCATTTACAAAAATTCATAATCGACCAAGACTCCAGTATAAACTATGGGACTAGCTTCACTTACAAGTTTAGCCATTCTATGTCTCCAAAAAATTTAGAGTGGGGAAAGAAAATGTTAGAAGAAATTTTAGGAAAAATTTGAAGAAAATAGTATAAATTAGAGGATTTTTGGGTTCAAAGGTCCAAGCACAAATTGAGAGTAAAACAAGATCATCACCTGGGGTCACACCTTGGTAGGTAGATAAACTTGTGGTGGCAGATGGTGGTGGGAACAATGGATTTTAGTGAGTGATCTCTTTTTCATATTTTCATTAAAATTTGATTAAAAATACCAAATAATTTTAAAAAATTATGAAACTTAGTTTTCTTAAGTAATTTTTTGTATAGCATTCGAATATTTACCTAGATTTTCCAAATTTTATGTGCATATATGAGTTCCTTAAGAAAAATGTTCAATTGACTAATTTTTACTCACATTTTAAAAATCTAAATGATATAGTTTCGGCCTAAATTTTTGTATATGAATTCCTTAGAGGTTATGCTTTCATGCTATATAATTGGTTTTTCAAGATTATAAAGTAAGGTATTTAATAAAATTTTGTTTTTGACAAAATAGTGGTTAAAGAGTGTTTTCTTAAGGATTTCCTTAATAACCTTAGAATAGTTTTGTTATAAACTGGAACAATGATGGTTTTTATGATATTCAGATTGAAATGACTTTATATTATGTAGAAAAATTCACTAACAATGTAAGGCTCATATTTATTAAGGAGGAATCAAGCAAGTAAATTTAGGGTATCGGTGAAATTAATTCGATTAACCTAAAAACTTATGAATAAGCTCGAGAGATTAGTAAAAGAGACCCCATAAATTCGAATATTAAAAAATAATATAACCAAAGTAGTACATTTTGACTATATTAGTATTATTTACTATAATCGTATAGAATAGGTATCAATAGCTCATGAACTTTTAAACATGAATTGTATATGTAATAAAATTATTATATGGCATAAAATAACAAATAATATATATATACATATACTGTGTGTAATGACTGTGTATACATGTACCTGTAATTAATTAAAATACCATATTATTTACATTTTAGGCCAAAATAAGATAGGAAAATATAAAAATCAATAAAAATTGTAAAAACAATTGGGAACAACTACGATTAAATTGTTAGGTGTGTGGAATTACAATGGATAAGTGTTGATGCATTTGGGAAATTAGAAACATGCAAAAGACTAGTTTATAAGCCTAGAATTGTAGAGGAGAGAGAAAGAAAATTTATTTGCACAAACTAATCAATTCTAAAAATCTAGAAACATTCCCTACTAGATGTTACATGTAAGTTACGATTTGGGAAAATTAAGTGTAGGATTTGGAGATAAGTAATAAATTAGGAAAAATTTACAAATAATAGGCATAAACTGAGCATTAATGGGTACGATATCCTAGGGGGTTACTGGAGCTCAATCACCATCATCACCAAAAGCTATGCCAAACATTTGGTGGTGCCAACAAGAAGGGAGCCGTTGTTGGTGGCCAGAGCTAGATTTTTCTAGTAAGGTTTACTTTAAGTCTGACTTTATGTAATTTTATAAAAATATGAAAAATGCCCAGAAAATTATGAAAAATTTATTTCCACATGCTTTTACATATAGAATTTAGGAAAAATACTATTTTGTGCAAATTTAGTAGCTTCAATATATATCCTTGAGAAATCTATAAAATCGAGCAATTTTCGATATTAAATTAAATAGGTTAATAATGTAGTTTTCATTTCAAAATTTTTTTATAAACTATTCTAAACCAATATTGAATTGCTATGTAAAAGTTTTTCATGAAATTATTTTCTAAATTTTTATTTGATTTTTGAGCCCTAAACTATGTTTAAAACAGTACTTCTAGTAAAAAGTTATTTATTTTCCTTAGGAGCTTCACTTAGATATTCACTTGATTCATTATTGAAGTATTCACACTATTCTAGAGTGGTTGGATTGAGTTGTACAGTGAGGAGTTATACAAAATTGCAATTTAGTCTTTAAAAGTGAAGTTTGTAACTTGGTTATTTTGTTGAAATTTAGTAAATTGATGTATTAAGATGTAAGGTATAAGGAGTTGAGAAATAATGAAGTTGAGGAAGGTTATTTGAAGTATTACTTAAAGTTTTAAATTGACCCTATAAATGAAACTTGGAAGAAAAGTGAGTAAATTAACTAATTCTAGGATATTGATTAAAGGCGGAGGATAACTTAGAGGTTTTGTGAATGAGCTACGCACTAAAATGATACTTAGAGATTAAGTTAGAAGTAACAATTATGAATAAAATGTAAAAACAAGGAACTCAGAAGCCTAGTTAGAGAATGATTTTCTTAAAAACTTTAGACATAATTGAGTTAGAGGGTAGTTTAATAAAGAGCCTAACTTGGAGAAATTCAAAAGTTGTCTTAGAGAATAGAATTGATATCACAAATGATCCTTGTATAACTTAGAGAGTAACTTAGAGGATTGTTGACTAAAAGAAACTATTATAAAACCACTGAGAACTTAACTTAAAGGATTTGGTAATATAGGGTCACTCATAAAAATTATTGATTAGTAAGTGGAAATAATGATTAGTAAGTGGAAATAACTTATAAAACCTGTGACGAAATAACCAAAAACATATAAAACAAACTAATGGATAATGATTCAAAGCTTGAAAAACTAATTTATTGTATATTTTTAAGGACAATTGAAGGTCGAGGAGACAACGATCAGGAGTAGTTACCAATAAGTGCAAGTATGTTAGGGTCGATGCCTAAAGGCATGTTGGAGTATCATATTAGGATATTTGGAGAACTAAGAGTGCCTTTTTGCAGTTGTAGCTATCTTATTTATTCATGTGCTATGTGTGTGCTTGTGATACTCATTAATGATTAGGAGTTGAACTTCGAGTGTTGTTTTTTACTTGAGCATATCATGTCTAGCATGTATAAACTTGGTAGCTCATCGTATAATCTGGACTAATCTTAAGTTGACTAAGATTTAACTTGACATTCATGATAACACAATAGGGATAATGATTAGGTTGTCAAACTAAATACCAATACTTTGATGAAGATAGCATAAATAGTTTTTTTCCCACCCTTAGTCAAATTAAGTGATAGAAAAGGGATCACAGTAGAGTTAGGAACCATGGTTTGAATGATGTCTAAGGAAGAGGGTATTCACTATTACATAAGCCCAAATTTAGTTAGATGGTGTCACATTGAAACTCTTCGATTTGGGTTAGAGCAGATGAAATTTCTTTAACTTCATAATGGATTAGTTAAACATTGTGTGATGATCTATCATTTGCTCGTTGTATTTATATTTAAATAATGATTGAACAACCACAACCATGCTTGTTAATGTACTCATATGACTTCGTCTTTTTTTACTGAATGAGTTAAGCTCACATCCCAAGAGATTATTTTGTAGGTGTGGAATAGTACTTGAAGATGCATTGTTACAATTATCTGCAGGTTAGTTCGATGGGTCGGAGAGCCAAGTGTTGAAGTCTAATGAATAGATTAATGCTCATGTTATTTTTATTTTTCTTTTGTGGGAAAACTATAAGGTGTTCTTAGAAAGCCTTATAGTTTTCATTAACTCACTGATATATCTACTCTATGTAAGGAAGTCTTCCTATAGAGTTGTATAGATCTTTTGAAAACTCACCAACTTCATATGTATATAAAGCTATGTAAGAAATCTAAATTATCTTTAAATATGTAAAGATACATTTTGTAAAGTGTTATCCACAAATCTTATATACTATAGGTGCTCATTTGATTGGTTGAGTTGCTATTCACGTTATGTAGACCATATCTATGTTAACAGCTAAAGAGGTTAGCTTCTAGCTTAGGTTGGTTTACATAACGAGGCTATTACAACTTCTCGAGTTTAAGGCATGGTAAACAAGTCAGATATGGGAATTAAAAGGTCAAACTATATGCTTTTTTGCTACAACTATATACTCTACTATTCAAATTATAAGTTTTTCTATTTACGATTTATATAAATGTTTTCAAGGGGTTTTGAGTGATGATATATTCTAGTTAAATAAGTGGACGGTGGATTTCGTATCGTGTGAAGCAATTTTATAGGTTATGAAGGTAAAACAAGGGAGTCAGAAGGTAAGTCAGAACTTATGAGTGTGTGCAAAAAGTGACTTTTTGGAATTTCTATGAATACTGAGTGGTACATTAGTTGTGGGGTAAGTAGTTTTGATGTGAGTTAGATTCTAGAAGTGGCTATGTGAATGACTTTTGGTAAAACCCATAAAGTAGGGAACTATTCAGAGTATTGGTCAGAAAGTTTAATTGAGGAAACCCTATATAATGAAAGGGAATTAAAGACTAAGTCAAAAACTACCTTAGAGTGGAACTTACATTAGAGAAGGATCTTAAACCCTAAAACCTATAATCAAGTAAGTTATTACTTTAATTTATAGTCAACATAAAATTCATTGGGGTATCATATACTTTCTGTTTAAGAGGAATACAAGAGGAGCAATAGTTGCATGAGGCTTAAAAGTTTAAGAAAAGTTATTAAGTAGCCTTAGTAAGTGAATATTTGTATGCTTCGAGTCGATTTATATGTTCTCATGTGACATTCTAACTTATTTGGTTATGATTGTCTTAATTGATTTATGTTATGAATTATGAAATGATTTCTAAGCTCTTTTATATATGTAGTTTGATGAATTATCCTTGGTGGATGACTTATGTGATTTTAGTTATGTTGTTGCTTGGTCGTAATTGTTAATTGAGATCTATACTAACTTGGACAAGAAGCTAGGTATTAACTGCTAATTCTAACTTTTAAAGTGTTTACTTAAGTGAACTCGGTAACAAGGCCATAGAGAGAGGTGTAAATGAAAACAAAGTAAAGACTGAGATCAAAAGTAAAGAGTAAACTTGCTTGGTAATTTACCGAGTACTATTTGCTATATGATTTGATGCATTAATGGCATGACAAAAAAATGACCTACAAGTTAAGTTTTTTGAATTGAAATTTTGTTAGGCTACGTTTTATATGAGAAGCTGGGTTTATCACGTAAATAGTTTAATTTATAAAAGCTATGTTTTTTGTGCATATAGATTTACATTAGTTAATAAATCTAAACCACATCATGTAGTTATCGCTAGGCTAGGTTTTGTGGTCCAAAAATTCTTGTTCAGATGCCTTGATTGAAGTTAACCAATCAGATGGATAGGTTAGGCTAAGATATCAACACCAATGCATATTACATGCATGAGCGTAGCATGCGTTTGTTCCATTTGCATTGCTTGGTTAGATCGAAGAGTGTTGTGATTGAGTTAATGGATTACTTATATGTTTAAGATATAATTTGACTTTGTTTGGGGGGAGCAAGTTAGGGGTCATCTTATTATCAAAATTCAAGTTTCTATCAAAATAAACAAAATAAAGTAAGGGGATAAGTTGTCTTATCCTCAAGTTAGGGAAGAAGTTAGAGTGAGTATCACACCATAAGAGTAAGAAAAATTTAGATCACTTAGTGGAGTAGTTTCACTTGAGAAGGATCAAGCAATTGCAAGATTTAACTTAAGTTTTCAGAAGTGGTATTTTAAGAAGTATCAATATGTTATATATGAATTACAACATAAGGATTGTAAATGTGTTACCTAGCCTTTGTATTAGAATTATGTATAAGATTATATAGTTGTGATACTCTAAGCAATGGTTCATTGTGGTAAATATTTCTGTTGTAGTTTGTTATATTAAATGAAAAGAGATTTAGAAACAAGTGTTTCATGTTGTCAAATGATAAGTGACTATGTGTTCTGCCTTATGCTTAACTTAGGCATGGCAGTAACAAACTATCTTCAAGTACTAAAAGGTTTAAAAAAAATTTTAAGAAGACACTTTGAAGGCAAGATATTATAATAACAAAGGTAAATGGTAATGACATACAATATCAAGTTCATAAGGAGGAATTCCATGTGAGTATAAAATTGATATATTATCACACTGAAAGGTATTTGCAAATACATGAATGCCTGTAGGGAATATATGCATGAGATCATCATAATTGTTCTATCTTAGATTATAGTCATTGACTAAGGAATTGGATTTGGAAAAGATGTAAATCAAGAAACTTATTTTAATGAGTAACTAGACATCGCCTATTATTTAAGGATTACCATATTAAGTATCACTGGTTCTTTTTGTGTAGGAATAAGGTGATTAATGTTTAGAACTAAAGTAGCTCCACATGGTATGAATATAGTATTGTGCTTTGACATTTTGACATTGATAAATGCAACCTAACATAGCATGTGTGTGTGTGTGTGTGGTTGCTATTAATCTAATGATTAGATATAACTTATGCATTCAAAGGAGTAATAGTAAGCTAATGTAGAATCCATTCTTCTCTCAATGGAGAGTCAATGTTTCAAGACAGCTTGACTTGATATAAGTGATTAAAGCCTATAGCCTTGATAAGGTTTGATTAAGTCTATATTATCCCTTAACCAAATCTAAGGGTCGAATTCACGATGAGGTATCATACATGAAATTGATCCTAAATGTTGAGATAAAGAAGTGATATTTGAAATTATGGCTCATAGGATTGGTTCAAGTCAAAACTATCATTTTAGAAGCATAAACCAATGCATCAAACTAGCTAAGTAATTTGTCGAGTATGTGCTTGTTCTATAGTGCTACCCATAAAGAATTTTTGGAGGATAGCATACAATATCACGAGAGATGACACAAAGCTCAAATGGCTAGAGATCAAGATATTCCAAGCGGTTTATTTGGAATCAATTATTATTATGGAGTTATAATTAAATGAAAAAATTAAGGTGCTTCGAATTATAATTTGATTGCAGTTTTGTAGTTATAGTTAGATAATTGACTAGTTGTAAACACCTAATTTTTGCCCTTCTGTAGTCCTAATTTTTTATTTTTATTTTTTATTTACAAAAGGGTCCTAATTCAAAAATAAAAATAATTTTAAAAATTAATAAAAGATAAAAAATAATAAAAATTAACAAATGATGAAAATACCAAAAAAATAAGAAAAGGAAAAATTATTATAAAGAGTTTTGTAGATTTTTAGGAAGTAACTTATATTAGGAACAAATAGTTTTAGTTTTAGTTTAGTTAAAAAAATTTATTTTAGGGAATCGGATAGTTTAAATATAATTTAATTATACTGAATGTCAAGGCGCAAGTCAACGACCCAACAGATAAGTATCGAAATATTTGGAGTGGATTTAGTTTAAGGTCTTGAGTTCGAGTCTCAGTAGGCACCTATGTCTTTATTTTTCTATCTCTGCAGAAGCGAGATAAAGATAGATCATATGTAATTAAANTTGGTAAATAGCTATATATATTAGTTTAGGGATTGTTATGATTGGGCATTTATTTTTTAGATTTGGCTTTACTTAAAGATTTGTCACATAGAAAGTCGTTTTTTTTAATGAAACTAATAAAAGACCTTTTTTTTTTAAATAGTATTGTTAGAACATTTTTTTTAAAAACCAAAACACTCAAGAGTTAGGACCCTTTTGGAGTTTTGAAAAACTAAATTGATAATAACGTAAACTCAGTCGGTTTCAAAAATTAAAATCAATCAACACATTAAAGTTTTCGGAAAGAACTACGATCGTCTGATCCTGGCTAGCAGGTACGTAGGCACTTTTGGGGTGGCAATAAAATATGTAGAAACTTGGGTTCTTTTTCTTTTGATTTTTATTTATTTATTTTTAAAAAAATATTATAATTAGAAGAATAATCTTAATTTCGGTATGTAAATAGTGGTACCCATTAGGGTTTAATAGGTAGCCAAATCGTAATCAAGGATCGGTAGCCAAATCGTAATCAATCCACCCAATTAGTTACGGTTTCTTTTTCTTTTCCCGACTTCGGTTGAGTGATGACTCCAAAAATTATTTTCAATAGAAAACCAGAATTTCTTAATTTCTTTAGTTGATGATTAATATTAAATGGGTTATGGTTTAGTATTAATCAGGAAAATGAGAAATTAATTTGAAATAAAAAGAAAATCGAAAAATCAGGCTCGATACTAGTTAATTAGAGCAACCAACTAAATCCATGATGATAAAGCACCTTAAGTGGCCTAATTTAACTAACCACAAACATATCAATTTAGTAAGCCAAAAGTGGATAACTTAAGAGCTAATAGTGAAGGTGCAATGAAAGAGCTACAAAAAGAGCCTCTAAAAGTTTATTGAAATGATATAAAGCCTAAAGGACTATAATGAACTTAAGAAGATAGGCCTCTTGAACTTATGAGGATAATGAATTGGCAAAAGTTCAAGAAACTAAAGTTTGAAAAGTATGATGAGATAGGATGCCCCCTACTGTACACTAGGCTCTATGTCCGTAACATGCCTAATTCACATCGGCTTTTTTCTAAACCTTCAAGATAGACTAACTAGTCTAGCCTTAATGTGTTATATGCAACTAGAACCGATAGAGATAAATAGATGGGATAAGTCAGCTTGAGCCTTCTACAACCAACATTAGTTCAATATAAAGATGACCTCTTCCTTAACAAACCTGACTAGAATGTCCATGAAGCCAATTGAGACTTTCAAAGAATATGCTCAAAAATGGAGAGCTATGGTATTACGACTCATAACACACTTACTCGAAAAAGAACTTAAAATATAAATCAAAAGTTACCATATAAAATTGAGAAACCTATAATTTTCACATCTAACACCTCGATTGATGCCATATGGTAAAAAAGTTTACTAATATGGATTGTGCCCTCCAAAATCTTACACCCTCAGTTCATCCTAGATTTCATGATATGTTTGAATATTAGTGAAATGGGAAAGCAAATTCTTTTAATTATGTAAAGTTGTTATTTAGAAACTTTAGTATTAAATAAATTAGGCCTCTAGCCTAAAGTTACTGATTTTTAATTTAAAATGGAAACTTCCTTTTCAAAAACTTATAGTAGTGGTTAGTGATCAATAATCATAACCTATCTTTTCTATAAACTTCATTAATTGATGACTCAAAAAGTTTTTTGCTAAAAGGAAAAAATATTTTTGAGAGATTTTCCAAAAAGAAAAACTCCTTAACTTCCGTTGAATAATTTAATTGCTTCAAGTTTAGTGTAAATTAAAATTATGAAAAGCTTCTTAAAATTGAGCTCAATAATTCTAATCCTTGAACTGTTTTTCATGAATAATAAGATTATGACATATAAAGAATTAGTCTATGTGAAAGTTATGGAAAACAACAAATTTGATCATATAAAGAATACCAAATTGATAAAACTATAATTACAAGCCATAGAAATATGATCATGAAACTTGAATTTAGGTTATGGAAAGGATATTCAACTAATAAAATTAGGTTTATAAGGCATGGATTAATGATTATGAAACTTATTGGAGGAGCTTGTAAAATTATAAACAAAACCTAGAATAATTATAGATGTCAAGTTAATGGAATCAAACCTTAAAGATTAACGAATAGGAAGAAACCTCTTAGATTATAAATTAAGGTTTTTATAAAAGAATGAATAATATTTTAGTATGAACCGTAGATTTATATTTGAAGATATAAAACAAATATGACAAGAAAGGTCGAAGTAAATGAGGCAAAAGATAGGTTGACTTCCTATTAAGATCAATCCATTGCCCCTCTTAGGTTGACCCTCCTGCTCTCGAGGTTAACCCCTCAAACTCCTATTTATTGACCTTAATTTTTAAATAATTAAGAATTGCAAATTTGCAATAGATGTTTAATTAAGATATAAGAGGAAGAACATGGAAATATGAATAGAATAAATTAAAATAGACTTAAGGTCTAATTATTTAACTTGTTACTAATAAAATATTTAGAGGCATGGAGTTAAGAATGGACTTTTAGAAACATAAAGTGAGTGTTATACTACTTATTTGATGTTTGTGCCTGTATAGGATAGTTGAAAGCTTGAGTAATTATTACTAGTCCATTAAAATTGCTTGCATTGATTATGCGTAGCTTAGTAGCTCTTAACAAGGGGAACATGGTCCCATACTTCTTGGGATGACATGGTTAATTAGGCATCGATATCGAGTGATTGATAGGAGAAAACTACGATCGATACCATCTGTAAGGAGGAATAAGACTAATAAGTGAAGTTCTGAGCCAACATGAACACTACAAATGGATTATGCCCCTCACGTCTTGATACATGCGATGCACACATAATGATACTATTAGAGTACCACCGTAAAGGGAATAGAATTGCTCCTTATAGTTTGTTGATGCAGACGGTGGGTCCTTTGGCCCTATTGTGTTTTGTATCATAGGTGGCACATGGGTTGAAATCTAAGTTGTTCTGAACTTTGGTTGTTGGAATTGTGTTATGTGATTTGCTTAAATATTTACCTTAATAAATTTATTTATTGCATTTAGTTAGTTTGGAACACGTGATTTGACTAATTTGACATTTGTGCATATTTGTGCAATATAATATTTATTTATTCTGGCATTTAAAATATGGACTTAAAAGACTTAGAACTACAAAAGGTGAGCATTACATATTTTTATCTAGGTGTAGGAATATGTAGCGAATTAACCATGTCTTTTAGGTTTGGAACATGACATGTGATATACATTTAGTAAATTGTGGTAATTAATAGTAAATTTACCCAAAATTAAGGTAGTCATGCGGCATAAGCATTGAAAATCTACAAATGGAGAAATGCACATCGTTAAACTCTTTTTACCATGGCAGTGACAAGGGAGAGAAGTTAATTTAATTAATTAATTGAACATGGAAGGTACACCTTTGGAGGACTATCTATACGAGTACTGCCCACAATGGACGATGATCTTTACCCTACACAATTCGTTAATGTCCATCGTTTTACTATTCAGTAGCTATAAAAATTAATACAATAAAGTGCCCATCGTATCAACAAGAATAACCCAATCATTTATCATGCATGTCTAGAATCCCAGACAATGGAGCCCAGGTGACAAGAAAGTGCTTGTTTTAGGCTGGATGAAGAGGAAGTAGACGTTGCTATCAAGGTTCCTCTGGCCTTCCTCGTCTCTTAGGCATATAAGTCCAAAAGCCAACCAATCCATGCAAACCTTGTGGGTTAATCAAGGCCCCACATCTCAACATCGCATTTAACTCCTCACACGTGTGACATCAATATCATCCCAACATAGAGACCCTTTTGGAGTAATATTAAGCAAAACCACCTTCCCCTCGTGGATTTGGTCACACATAATTAAAACATACTTGTTCACCATCCATGTCGTGTCGTTTCAGCAAAATTTCAATTAGGGTTTTTGTTAAAGGGTTGTCATGGAGTCCTGGTTGGATCGAGTTCGTTCTAGATATGTTCACGACTGAATAGCAGGTGATGAGCCATTGATATATGGTAAAATAGTAATCATGGTATTGATATGCTAGCCATGTGTTAGATGCATGGTTTTCAAGTTAATCTTTATCGACTTAATCGACAATAGAACTTTCCTTCTATTTAAAAGAGATACTTTTTACTACTAGAAATATCAATCATGATTGAGAGACAAGACTATTGAAATGTGGCTGTCTAATGGCTGGTGGGGTGGCAACGTATAGCATAACGAAGGCACTTATACCGTGTAGAAAGCTATTGCTTCGAGGAGAGGGGAACTTAGTAGGAACACCAACACGGTACAAGATATGTTGAACTTCATAAAACCCAAAGTCTAGGCTGAGCGGAGACACAGACCATGGCTATGTCAATCAACGAGGTGGTCGGCCAATAACCTCATAGCGATGGACTAAGGACTCTGGATTAGCCTTAATTTGTTTCCTACTAGTCTAATTGGATGATATCTCCTTAGATTTACTTGGGCATATATATAAACGCAGGCTCATAGTAAGGCTTTACATATAAGAGATGATCATTTTTGTAACTTAAAACAAAAATAAAAAAAAAAGAAAAAGAAAAATAAAATGTGCTTGTTGATCCACTTCCATGGATTTTCACCTTAGGTATGGGGTTTTGTATATAAAATTGCTATGTTGTTTTTTCTCTTTTATTTTTTTTTTAAAGAAAAAGTATATATTTAGTGCTTAATACCTGTCTACTTTTCAATATGAGTCTTTATTTTCTATTCTCCTATTTGAGTCCCCAATATCTCAAAACTAATCCATTTGAATTATTTAGTTAGCTCGATGAACATATTCATTTAGCCCTAACTCATGTCAATTTTCAATTGGCCATAGTATATAAGTTAATAAAATAGTGGTATTAAATATTCTATGTATTGTAACAAAAATAATACAAAGGTATAAAAATTATTAAAAATGTAGAAAAAAGAACACTTAGGAACATGGTTAGCCACTCCAAAGCTCAAGGCATAAGATGACTAATTAGAAAGGATTTTAAAAAATGAGCGATAGCATAGTTGAAACTCACCAGCTTACATAGGTTGTGTTAAAAAAGACTTAAATTACTCTAGCTAGGTCATGCAATGTAACTATGATCATGTAAGAAATATGATTTTTTTTCTTCCTTCTTTTTTCTTTTTCTCTATGGGTCACTCATAAATAAAGATAGGTAACCAACCACTACTTACTTTATTGATAGTCTGGGCCACTATCATCTCAAGGCTAAGGAAGATTTGTTATGCCCCTAAAGCGGTTTCTCTTGCATTTATCATTTTTTAATTTTTTGTAAGTTCTATTGTTTTTATTGTATTTTTTAATATAGTTATAATTGATTAAGCTAATCATTGTCCATAGAAATTGATATGTATCAAGAGTGAATAATTTTTCTAACAAAATCCAAAAGGAAAGTCTTAAAACATTAAAGATTGAAGGAAAAAAAAAAACAGAAAAGTTAAGAATTTAAATAGAAAATAGGTAAACATTAGTAATTTAATATATACTTTTCATTTTTTATTTTACTTTTCGTAATTTCTTGTATCATACTTATAATTAATTACATCATAACCACTTATCCATTTAAGCTTCCGTGTCGAGACACAATAAATTGCTTGTATTACATAATTTGCTAATTTCATCTTTCTTTTTCTAAGAAACTTGGATCATTCAAAATGCATATAAAAATGTAGTTGAGCATAGAGAAAATGGGGCATCGTGTGTCTGTGGTCCTCGTGTAATAGAGTGAGGCATGCGGGCATGGCAAAAGAAGACTTCTGGCTTTGCATACAAGGACAGCGATGATGTCATTGACGGCCAGCCCTTGTTTTACCCAATAATTGCCGGTTATTGATTCCTCTACTCTATGCCATCTTATTTGAGTTGGTGTTCGCTATTTTGGAGGATATGATTGAATTACAATTTTTGAAGAAGAGAATGTATAAATAATATTTACTCCTTGTAGTTCATGGATAGAGTTTCATATATGCTACAAATGATCAAATATTAATTATTTCTTCGGTCCTATGAAAAAGTTATAATTTTTCATTTTACAATAATAGTAATTTTATAAAATAATTATTCACCAATCAAACGCAGAAAAAAGTTTATGGAAAAGGAATAACTATTTCTATTCCATCAAACTGTATGCTATTATTTTTCTCCTCTATGTATTTAGATTGCACCAGCAAATTTTAGCAAGCGGCCCAATTATAATTACCTCATTTTCTTCTTGGATGTCAAAAGCTAGAATATCACAATGAAAAGAGATAGTGGTCTGGCCAAAATGTAGCAATTTATTTTAAGGAAAAATTATAAAAAACACGATATATGTTTTGATAATTTTATAAACTCATAATCAGTATTTTGTTTTTACAAACACATGCTTGAGTTTCATTACTGGTGGACAAAGATAAATGAAATACCAACGCATATAATTTTTTGTATTTACTCCTGTTAGTTTTCTTAATACACGTGCATAATGTATAAAAAAATCATATCTTTTTGCATACACATCCCCACGTAGCTCATTTACGTTTGGCATCCTAATTATTTTTAAAATTAATTTGGATCCCTAAATTTTTAAAAACATGTTTTCCAATTTATACATGGTCATTTTGATCTCGACAAAATTAACAAATACATACATATATATATATATATATATATATATATATATCCACATGACCATTATGCTTTTGAGAAAAATAACAAAAGTTCAAAAAACAAGAGAAGAACAAAGTTAGTAATAACAAAATATTTAATATATATTATATATACATATTATATATATATATATATATTTAAGCGGGGAGTAAATTGAAGATTTGGGAGACAAAACGGTTGATTTTAAAGATAGAGAAGTAACTGCATATAAAACAAATGTAAAATTTTAAATTGATGCCACGAAAAATAAGTATAGTTAAATACTACAATAAGCCACTTATTAACTAGGAAAGTGAAATTTCACATTTTTCAAGCTTTGTTACAAACTTAATTAGAAAAAAAAGTATATAAAAAGTGGAAGAATTTTCTTCTTTCGACACTCATGGCCTCTATTATTTTTCAGTAAACCTGTTTTCCAAAATACATATTAATAAAATATTTTTTAAAAATAAAATATGCAATATGATTGAAAGAAAAAGTGGATATTTTAGGAAAAATATTCTTAAGTGGACATGAAAGGCAATATGTTTGATCCACAATTCACCGATCGCATATTCGTCCTGTCTATTAGGTACATTTGATTAGTGGAAATACTATACTAATTCAATTCCATGCAAAAGATGTGATCCATATCTATAAGAAGTGAGAATTTTATACAAGCGGTAAAATTATTAAATTAAGCTCACTCTGTTTTAAAGGAAAATATAAGTTAATGATATAATAATGCATTATTTATAATTTGAATTTTGAAAATTCTTATATGATATAATCTAAAAGTTGGTAGAACAAGAAAACTCCTTTTAGGTTATTAAGGAACTAAAGTTTGAAAAATTTTTTTATATATACACGGATTAATAATTTTCTAGAATTTAAGTTCACGATAGATGGGCTTGAGCCCTACCTCCAAAGCACGCCACGTGACAAATCACATGCAATGAGCCTACGACGTGACCAATCACATCATTATGAGTTCCCACCAATGGAAACCACGTGGGTTTGCCGAGCCTATCACCAACATACACGTGGGACCGTCTTCCACCACATGCCCTGTTTCCCTTCACAAGATTCCTTCTTTAATCCAACGGCTCCAGATTTAATTTCACCGTGGTCATTAAAGAATCGCTGCCGTCCAATATTGGTCCACGGTAATTCAATACGATTGGCTGTGCTTGTCCCATTTTTGCCCCCTCGGTGCACTACATCGAACGGCACCCGTGCTCCCCACTCGACCAACATTGACATCTGTCCTTGTCGATATCACTCGGAATTCTTCGATGCCCCGTCCCGAGCGTGTGAACAAGCGGAGAAATAATTCAGGTCCGGTTAAGAATTATCCCGTGGCAATTATCAAGGCCATAAATAGAAATTATTCATACTCTCTAATATTGGTTAGACTTATTTAGGAACAAAAAGCTGTGTAAAAAAAGTAATGAGTTATTTTCAAGGATACACTCAATTTATTCAAATCTAACAAAAATCTTATGGGTTAATATATGTAGGTTTTTATAGGGTCTTTGGTCATAATTTAAAGCCTTGTATGGTTTAAGTAGTTCTTAGAGATTGGAAAAAAAAAAAAAAAAAAAAACTTGGTAGAAAACCTAATTTGAAGGAAATAATATATCAATAAAAATATTTGATCTTTACCTATGTAACATGCAAACACAATAGTATTATTAAATCCGATTTAAATAATTGATTCAAATATATGAGAAAATTAACAATTAAAGGGATAAACTAAAGTTTCACTAGAGATTAAATCGATATTTAACCGAATAAGTATTATGGTCAAGTTAGGTTAAACTGGATTGAACAATATAAGTTAACTTAAGTTTGACAACACTGCATTACACTAATTCTACACTGTACAACATAACTAGTTTTTGAATTTCATCTAAGTAAGTGAATAAGTGCAACTCTAGACTTACTTAACTACTTTCCACTCAACTCTCTCATTCGTTTTCTTTTGAATCCTACAAAAATCCAACCTTATAAAAACTCGACAAATTTTGATAACAGATTGCAAAACCCTATAAGATTTTTATAGGATTCAATTAGACATTATTAACCCCTATAGATTCAAGTTTTATAAGACACGTCTTGAATCTACTCTGGTTATGTTCATAGTTACCTTGTTTGGTTGCTTAACAAGTATCTCAATAATTTGTTAATATTTTCCATATAATATTTATGCTAAAACTAGCCAATTTTAAGAATGAAATACTTTATGTTTTCAAACTTATGAATATTTTAAAAAGTTAAATCTTTTTTCTTAGAAGCGAAGGTGTGAAATATTCAAATTACTCACTAACTACTCAAGTTTAAATGAATATTTACTTGAGTTTGAATCAAGAACAGTTGAATATAGCTCAAGCTCAAACTCGAATTACTTGAGTAGCTAACTATGTCTAAACTCAAAATTTGTAATATTTAGCTTAACTAGCTTGCAAGTCTAATTGTTCTTAGGCTAAATATAAATATTATTTCGGTTTGATTGATTCTAAATACAAATACCAAAATAATTTTGAAAAAAAAATTTTTTTTAGAGAAATTGATCTTAAACAAGTTTAATTAAGTCAAATGAGCTTATTGGGTGCCATTTTTAGTCATGCTCGAGTTAAAAAAACTCAATTGAGATTGAGATTGAGTTTTGATACTTCAAGTCAAACTCAAACTTAAACTCATATTTTGATCACAAAAATCAAGTTTAACTAAGTATAAACTAAATTTTTCTTCTAATTAGTATGTTAGAATAAATGAAGTTTTTTAATCACAAACAAAATAGTGCTTTATTTTTTTAAGCAGTTTGACTTGATCTTTTTTGGTTTGGTTCAATTTACCCAATCCAAACTAATCAAAAACTATTTCCTTGTTTTGGTTTAGGAATTTTTCAAGCCAAATTAGAAAAAGAACCATATTTTTCGTTTCAATTCACTATTTAATCGGTTTTCTTGCTTACTTCTAATTTGGTTGGCTTAAGTTAATTTATATTTGAAATAAAATTAAGATATGTTTCAAACATACCAAAATATACTACATAAATGTTAATTCTACACTGCTTCGCCAAATATCAAGATATTCGAGCTGATACAGCAAACAGGGAAATTTAGCAGACTATAGGAAAAAGATTCTTTCATTGTTTGAAAAGTTTTCAACGAATGAAGGTCAATAGGCTGAAACCAAGTATTTCAATCAATATTGGCAAACCGCCCTATCCTTAATGGAATGTTCAAATGCGGAATCAGATGCTGCCGAAGAGGACCTTTCTTAGAGCCGGGATCTTGGACTTGAATTGGATTTGAACCAACACTTCAGGTTTAAGGAGTCGCTTTGTAAAGCCCTGTTGTTATTACCGCTGCCATTTTTCGTGGCAATCCAGCTGACACTGAAACCAGATGCCATAAGGAGTGAAAGAGAGGAGGACACGTAGGCAATTGACGTATTAAAGGAAGCGAGGGACTGGATGTCTTGGACTATCACTGCTACATCCCATGATGGAGAATAGAGGCCTTGGATGTTTTGAATAATCTCTTTAGCATCACTCTTTATCTAAATTTGATCCCATCCCATAGCTGCTGCCTAGCTTGCATGCACCAAACCTTCTTTAATAGCCGCTAGATTTGAACTCGAAATGAATTCCATTGGGATAGCAAAAGTTGGATCAGTTTACCTTGATTATCTAGTGCAACAATGCCAATTTTGACTAATTTAAATTTTTAACTTGCACATATTTTACAATATGGCATAACTTATTTACTTTTAAGTAAATTATAAACATGTTACCTTATGCTGACTTTATATGCGTTTAAACAATAAATTAATAATATATATATATATATATTTCAAGACCTTATATTTACTATTTCGTTAGTGGATATAATAATTATATATTTACTAAATGCATTTTTTAGTTATTTCTCAAAGGATAAGATGGACAGATAGGAAAACAAAAGGCACTCTTTTTACGTTTCAGGATTTAAATGCCCAATTGCAAAAATATAATATAGAGAAAAATGGATAAGTAAGGAAGCAAAATGTACCCTTTTAAAGTTTCAGAATTCAAAACCCCAGTTTCAAATAGAAAAAAAAAAAAAAAAAAGCATCATAATTTTCCTTTTTACTTTGTTCGAAATATAAATGATAGGTTACAACTTTATTACAAATAATATTTATTGATGACAGTGACTACATTATCCATTTAAAAACTGACACCTGTGGAGCTTTTAATTGGCAGTGCTCTCACACATGTTGACAACCGCGTGGATAGTCCCATTAATTGCATGAAAACGCATGCACGTGGAGAACAAGCCACCCAAATGTTGTCCCATGGAGAACATCCCTATAAAACCAAACCAAGTCTTTGGGCATCACATCTTTCTTATCATAATCATAAACTTGTAAATTAATCCTCTCAAACAAATACTAGCTAGCCCTAGAAATTAAAAGTTATTGTTCTTTCGTGATCGATTGTGATAGTTCTGGAGATTACCCTAATGGAGTATGAGAAAGATTGCTGTTTAAAGGCAACTGAGTTGAGATTAGGGTTGCCTGGAAGTGATGATGGTCAGCGTTGTAAGCAACCGTTTTCGTCGTCATCGTCGCCACCAAGTTCAGGTGGAAGTAAGAAAAGGGCTTTTGGGGAAGTTGAGGATTTATCGATAAGATCCAAGAGTATTAATGGTGGTGACGCCTCCGTTGTGGAAATAGAAGCCATGCCTCCTCCACCCAAGTAAGAATCATTTTGCGCCTATGAATGAATGATAGAAAAAGATGTGGAAAGAAGTAATAGAAAATGATATAACATACTTAAGATATTAGTGAAATGGTTATAGTAATAGATATCTCAAAACATTTATTAAGAATATAAAATGGAAATTTTTCAATATTAATTATAGTACACTTCATGAAAAAATGAAAATTTTTATATATGTTGTTATTTTTAGCAAGTTTCTCGAGGACATTCATTATCATTTACATTAAAATTAAGGAGATTGAGTGTTGTTTATGTAGTTGCAGTTATGAATGAATTCACATGATTATTTAAAGGTTTTATGTAAGTATGCATGAATCATTTGTTGATAAATTTCTTGAAATATATGCTTAGAGCACAAATTGTGGGATGGCCGCCAGTCAGATCTCACCGGAAGAACAACTTGATGAATACTAAGAAATCCGAAGCCGACAACATAATTACAACATACGTGAAGGTTAGCATGGATGGTGCTCCTTACCTTAGGAAGATGGACATTAATCTGTACAAAAGCTACCCACAGCTCCTAAAAGCCCTGAATGATATGTTCAATATATCTATTGGTATGTATGATCTACTAACTAAATTGATATAATATAACGGAATATGTAAAGATTATTGTATAGACAATAGATGGTTAATTACAAGAAAATTGTAATCGTTAGAAACTCAATTTGTTTTTACAATATGTTGCAGGTGAGTACTTGGGGACTGATTGTTATAAAGGATCCGAATTTGCACCTACTTACGAAGATAAAGATGGAGACTGGATGTTGGTCGGAGATGTCCCATGGAAGTAAGTATCCAATTATCTTAATTCGACCCCTTTTTATTATTAAACTTAAAAATTCTTAACGGGGTCGTCTCCGGATCATTTGCGAAAATAGCAAATAAAGAAACTTTTTAAATTTATCATACATTTGTTGGGGGTTGTTAAAAATTTTCTTTTTAAGCCCTTTTAACAAATGCTTCGGGGAGACCAATAACTAATAAAACCCTTTTGAATATTCTCCAATCACAAAATCAAGTGTTCTTTACCTATTAAATTTGATAATTATATAGTTGTTTTTATGTCTTATAGGATGTTCGTCTCTTCATGCAAAAGACTCAGAATCATGAGAGGAGCAGATGCTAGAGGCCTCATTATCTAATCTGCATCTCGAGCCAGCCGGCCGCCCAGATCTCACATCGGTTTGCAAACGATGAAGAGTGGTTGGAGATTTGTTTGATAAATTTATGAAAAATTTCATATTATGCTTTTTAGAGTTTAGTTATGACCACATGTCACACGAGGTTTTTCCTTTTCCTCATTGATGTAGGAAAAAAAAAACAAAAAAAAAAAAAGAAAACCCAAATATGTATAGTTCTTAAGTACAAAAGCACAGGATTTTGATTAATTTGTACATGGATACTTTTGAAACTGACCAATGAATAAGAGACTTCGGTAGGTTTTCTTCAAGGCTCCACGAAGGATTCATCATATCAGTTATTGAGCCATTGCTTGTTAAGACTGACATACGTAATAAACGTTATGTATAAAAGCCGAACAATTATTTTTAGAAAACTAGATTTAAAAATTGTATTTCTTATATTTGATAAAAATCACTATATACTCTCATATGTATTTTCCTTAGTGGGCTGTTTGGTTTGCAAAATGGAATAAGTTAGAAATAATTTTGCAATTCTCAAAGAATACAATAGACTAGTAATACTTACTCCTTACAATTCCTTTGAGGTTTCATGATAAGATATAAAATATACTAGAAAAAACTAAAGAACAGTTATTTACTTGGTTTTATAAAGCAATCACAATTCTTCGTTTCGTAGAAATAGCGATTCCATAGTTTTAAAAGAGAGTAATAACTATTATATTTCATTCTTATAAAATCAACAAAATATATGGTAGAAGTGATCATATCTCAAACTTAAATTTAAGTCAAATTTTAACTAGGATTAGAAGCTCGCCCCCATCGTAACCCCACCAAGTTGTAGTCAATTATCATTGTATCAATAATTTTTTTCACAGGGCCACCATTTTCAAGGATGATCATGTCCAGTTGCAACTTTTTCTAAAATATGGTATAATCTTTGATTAAAAATTTCTACAAATTGCAATAAAAAATATATATATTATTGTTACTAAAATTTAAAACACACTATTGGCACGATTTGCGCATATGTTATATTTTAGGTTTATATGTCCGATATAGTTAGGTTTTAATTCCATTTAGTTACAAATTAAAGAAATAGTATCAAACCTTTTATTTCCTCAATTATTAAATACGTACAATCACTAGGAAATTAATATGTACCAACTACTGGTGTAAATTGAAAATATCATTTAAAGAAATAGTGATAACAAAAGGGAAATTACATTAATAAAACATTTAGATATGTTTCATAAAATGTTCATAGTTAGACGTACAAAGGGTGGAAAAATGATGGAACCCTTTTAGGAGTTATAGGCTTTTATATAGTCTATGCCTGAGATAAAACTAATATAAGTACTTGAACTTTTATATTCTTTTATTTTAATACATAAATTTTAAATTTATTCATTTTAGTATCCTAACTTTTTGAATAAGACAAATTGGGATCTCCGTTATTACAGCCATTATTATAAAATAGTAGAATAATGTTATAAGTACATCAATTTTTATTTTATTTCCATTTTAGTGCTCAAATTTTACTTTTTATTTCATTTTGATATTTCAACTTTTTAAAATGAAACAAATGAGTATCTTTTATAACGGCCATTATAACAAAGAAATTAATTTGTTTCATTTAAAAAGTTGAAATATTAAAATAAACAAATTTAAAGTTTATATATTAAAATGAAAAAATATTAAAGTTTGGATCTTTCTAATGGCTTTATGTCACTTATGCCCTAATGTTGTTTCATGGTAATCATAGATACTCTAATGTCATAGGACTACATGCATAACAGAGCCCCAAAAACAATGAAAGCATCATTACCGTAATAGCTATCACCTAGTGAGTTTTGAAACTACGAAAATAGATCCTCTTAAATTTCTTGACCCTTGACCCTTGACCCTTGACCCTTTCCCATATTCAAGGTCAACTCGTCGAACTAGGTTTAACAGCATTGATATTCACTAATGCTAATCTCTTCTTGTTGAACATCATTATGTTGATTTTTTGTTTTAGAAATTCCACATGAATATAGCTTCTCATATTTGAAGACTTGGAGATTCCTACACATAAGACCAAGAACATTGTAAACTATATTAAGAAAATGGAAAACGCACGAAAAATGTTTTGCTTGTTAATGGTGGACCGATCAATGAAAAACTTAAATTACCTATGCAAGATTTGCACTATGCCTATAAACCTATATCATCAAGAATAATACATATGCAAATTTATGGTACAACCGTGTATACAAGATAGGGTATGAAAATATATTCAAATCCATATTAGAAGACTTGTGAACATTGATAGTATATTGGTCTTATCTAAGTTTATCACACAAACAAGATGACAATGAACCTGTTACATGCTAAAAACATAAATAAGGGAGCACTACTCCCCTTATAAGATAAAAGCTACAGATAAGGGCCAAAAAGAACAAAAGAAGGGAGAACAACCCCCAAGATTAAATCTAGTTCGAGATGACATTGTCCTATTAACCAAAACAAAGATATAATACAAGAAAAAGCCATACAAATTAACAAGAAATTATTTTGAAGTTTCCATATCCTAATATGTCCTATTTGAGAAATAACTACAATTCTTTATCTACTTGAGCCATCTCTGTGTAGAAGAACCAAGATTGTATCTCACGAGCCTATTTTGCAAGCCAATTGGCAGTAGCATTCATCTCTCTTCTGAAGTAGCTAACCTAGCTCGTAATTTCTTCAATAAGAGCTTTTCCCATGAAATATCAAAACCCCCTAAGTTAACTACTGTAAACCATACAAATTTAGGTAATGGTTTAAGTATAGGTTAAGCCCTCTTTAGACATTCCCAAGGATTAACCAACTTAAATATCGAATTAACTCTATATCATGAATATACAAGTCAACTTCCCAATCGTAAACAAACACAAAAACCTTAAACTTAATAAAGGTCCTAAACTTACTAAAACCCTAAACCCTAAATAAGGTGCTTAGGAGCTAAGTTAATCACTAGGGCTTACCATAGGGAAAGGTAATAAGTAGGTTCCTTCAAGATGTTAAAGAAAAAGAAATGGGTTAGCAAGCTACTAGTTAGATATAACGTACCAACGAATACAACACAACTTAGTCTTTACTTAATATGATGCATAAGTAAATCCTAAGATTCACTCATCACTAATCTCAAGCTAACAATAAGATTAGATAAGAGTGGGAAAATATATGCTTAGAGATTGTTGTCTCGTAAGGATAAGTGGGATATTCATTAATAATGAGGTAAAAAGTTAATTATGGCTTACAAGAAGAAGGACCATTTATAATAAGTCCTTAGGGTAACAAAAGAAACAAAGAACTTACAGAAATGGGCAATGCTAAAAATAAGTAACATAGTACAACCCAAAAGAGTATATGTGACAATTAAAGAAAAGGACATAGTACAATGTTAGAAAAGGAGAATGATAGATGGCACATTGTTATTATACCTGTACTAATTGTAGCAGAATGCTGTCATTGAGCTATACTGACGGCTATCGAGGTGATTGAGTGAGGTAATAGCTCGATAAAGTTGGAGGGGAGAGCACGACGGTTAGAGGCAAGAACCTTGGCTTTGGTACTTAGCAGGTCGGCATTAGAGTTCTTGGCATTTGATAGGTCAGCATTAAAGTGCTCGGTATCTAAATGAGAGACTAAGCAAACCAGTATGTATCTGAGTAGAGTACTTAGAGTGTTAGCTTTCCTGATAGATGAGCTTATCAGGGTAAGTTGAGCAACTATGACTCTCTTAGCCAGGCCCTACAAGCCTCAAAGTTTAGCTCGAGTGAGGGGTCCAATGGTTAGCACTCCATTAGCTTCCTAAGGTTGTTGAAGATTTGTCCTTAAATCTTGGTTGACTTCTCTTTCCCAAACATAGGGCATCAGATCAAAAACATTGAAGGTTGAAGATACCCTAAAGCCTTTAGGTAACTCCACTATACTACTTTGAAGAGGTCATCTGATTTGAGGGATAACTTACTCTTCCTCCTTCCTAGGAATGGTTCCTTACTGAGGTAAACCCATACAAGGTCTTTGGGGTTATAAATGACATGCTTTTGTCATCGATTCCTTTGCTTTCGCTATTGAGTAATCGTCCTGGCTAGTTGCTCAGCAACCTTTTGATGCAGTCTTTGGAATTTGTTGACATGTTGCAAACTAAACTAACTTTCTCTCAAAGGGGTTGGGCCAATAATCACATCTAGTGGCAAATTCAGATTAAGCCTATAAACAACCCCAAAAGGCGACTATCCTGTTGAGCTGTGAGTGGAGCAAGTGTAAGTAAACTCTATAACTGGTAAATAGAGATCCCAATCACGTAGATTTTGACTAATAGTAGCTTGAAACAGGTTACCTAATGTTTTATTTACAACCTCTATCCGGTTGTCTATTTGTCTGTGGATGGTAAGAAGTACTAAACATAAGTTTAATGTTGAGATTCTTCCATAGTGTTCGCTAGAAGAAGCTTGTAAACTTTGAATTGTGATATGAGACAATACTTCTTAAGATGCCATGCAGCCATACAATATCTTGCAAAAAGAGGTTGGCAACAAATAAAACATCATTAGTTTTGTGGTAAGGGATGAAACGACTCATTTCTGCTGAATAAATTGACCACCACCATAATAGAATCATGTTTTCGAGACATTATGGGTAGGTCGAAGGTGAAATCCATGCTAAGATTGGCCCATAGCTACTCAGGTATAGGTAGAGGAGTGTATTTTCCATATGGCTCTTTTCTTCCCTTAGCTTACTTACATACCTTGCAACATTCAAGAACTTTGCACACATCCTTTATCACTCTCGACCAATAGAAGTGTTCCTTCAACAATTTGATAGTTCTCTTCTCACTAAAATGGCTAACTAAGACCCTAGCATGGGCTTCCTAAATAAGTAATTCCCTAACAGAATTGCTTGGTACACATACTTGTTTTCCCTTGATTAGAAATTCTTGGCTTAAGTAGAACCGATCCACTACTCCTTCGAAACTACACTTGGCCACTAGGGGTCCAAAGTATGAATCATGCCCATATTGGTCAAGTAAAGTACTAAATCCATGTACTTTAGCTTGTAATGATGTAATAAGAGCATGCCGATGAGAAAGGGCGTCAACTACAATGTTTACACTTCACCTCTTATACTTGATGACATAACAAAAGGTTTCCAAAAACTCTACCCACTTAGCATGATGTTAGGAGAGTTTTTGTTAGCCTTTGAGATGCTTGAGAGACTTATGGTTTGTGTAGATAATAAACTCTTTTAACAGCAAGTAATGTTGCCAGTTCTAAAGTACTTGGATAAGAGCATAGAACTCTTCATTATATGTCGAATAATTCAGAGTAGCACCTCTAACTTTCCTACTAAAGTACACAATTGGTTAGCAACTCTTGTACAAGAACAGCACCAATATCTACCCTAGATGTGTTACACTCTAGTTCAAAAACCTTACTAAAGTCAAGCAATGCTACTATTGGGGTAGAAGTCAACCAGGATTTAATCTCTTCAAAACTGCTCTAAGCTTTTTCAAACCATATGAATTTAGAGTTCTTCCTGGTTTACTCAATCAATGGCACTACTATGGAACTATAATTTCAAATTAATCTTTTATAAAACAAAGCTAGACCATGAAAACTCCTAACTTCGGCAGCATTGGTTGGTGTTAGCCATTTGACAATAGCTCTCACTTTCTCATTATTAACCCTGATACATCCTCCTGATACAACATATCCGAGGAATACTACCTAGCTTTGACAAAAGATACACTTCTTCAAATTGCTGAACAATTGCTCAGCATAGAGGGTATCAAATACAAACCTTAAGTAAGTAACATGAGATACAAGGTTGGCACTAGACACTAAGATCTCATCAAAGTAAACAATGATACATTTACCAATTAGAGGTCTCAAAACTTAGTTCATCAATTGCATGAAGATGTCTGATGTGTTTATGAGTCGAAACAACATTACTAGCTACTCAAAAAGACCATCCTTTTTCTTGAAAGCAGTTTTCCACTCATCTTTAGGTCTCATTCTAATTTAGTGGTAACCACTCTTCATATTAACTTTTGAGAATATCCGCACACCATGTAATTCATCTAACATATCATCTAAGTGTGAGATTGGATATCAGTACTTAATAGTGATTTTATTAATAGCTCAGCTATCGATACACATTCTCTACAAGCCATCCTTTTCCGACACCAAAACTGTTGGCATAGCATAAGGGCTCATTTCTTTCTAACATATCCACATTCAACCAACTCATCCACTTGCTTTTTCAACTCGGCTGCCTACTCAGGATTGAGCCTGTATGTAGGTTAGTTAGGTAGAGTAGCTCTAGGTTGGAGGCCAATGTAATTCTCTATGCTTCTTATAGGTGGTAAACCTCTTAACAGCTTGGTTGGAAACAACTCGACATATTCTTGGAGCAAGGCCTATACCTTTATTGGCAATACTCCATCCTCTTTTAGTTCAAGTAGTCTCCTAATTAACAGAAATACAAATTCTTCACTTCTAACATCCTTAGAAAATTGCACTCGAGAAATCACTAGAGACTTCCTTTGTAAGGATCTAGAAATCTTCTCCTGCAATTCTTAGACTTCTTTAGGGCTCACTAAGGTTAGCATAACCCATTTCCCATCCTTTTGGAACATGTAAGTGTTTCTATACCCATCATGGAGTACCTTAAGATCAAATAGCTATAGTCAGCCTAACAGTATGTGGGGAGTGCACATTGCAGAGCATCACGCAGTATCTCATCCATATATCTTTCACCAATGGAGATCGGCACCTTCACTTGCTTTGTGACCTAGAATCTACCTTTCTTGTTCAACTAATGGATCTTATGAGCTTAGGGGTGAGGACAAGTCGGCAACTTCAAGGTCTTCACCACTCCTTGTGCTACCACGTTGGTATAATTATCCTCATCAATGATTAAAGCACACAAACTTCTACTCACTTGTTAATTAGTATAGAAGAGATTCTCCCACTACTCACCTTCCTTTGCAACACTTGTACTGAGAACTCTTTAAACAACCATATTGAGGTATTATTCCCCCTACTCGAGTCTGGTAAGGGCCTCTAGGCCCTTTAAGAACTCATCAAAACACTACTTGGCATACTCCCCCACTTCACCTTCACTTGTACTCTCTACTTCAATATGTAGGGTCTCACCCTTAATGGTCATCACACATATGTTCAAACATTGACTTGCAACATGTCCTAAGCTCTAACCTTAGTCCTTCCTGACCTTAAGCTCCTTAACCTTAGTCTTACCTTGACCCTCATCAAGTTTGCTCAGAGCTTGACTTGATGATTGACCTCAAAACTATATTAAGCTCAATCATACATACGTCAACTCAGTATCCCAAGTTGGCTGCTTGGTGCTTAATTAAGTTGACTTCACCTCTGTCTTTCAACTCTTTATGCCACTCAAATGGTTTCATCTAGGTTCCCAAGCCCCTATACCTCTACTTTATTACCATTCTTAGGCTTCAGGCCGAAAATAAACCATACCATTGTTCACGCTTCTAGTTCGTCAACATCACATTGGATCATTAGCAACTAAAACTCTCAAACATACTCATCCATAGATCAATTAACCTGCTTAAGTTCATAGAGATGTCAGAAAGTATCTTGTTCATAATGATCTAGAACAAATTTACTCCTTAGAACTCGTTTCATTTAATTCTGATTTTGTATTTCTTGTTGTGCTCGTTGACGCATGGTCTGCAATTTCTTCCACCACATTGTTGCATACTGAGAAAACTCTAAGGTTACTAGATAGATACACATTGAGTCTTCATAATCATAAAAGTAAAAAATATTCTCAACTTTCTCTTCGCAGTCTAAATACTCATAAGCATTACTAGATCTAAAGAAGCTCAAAACTTGCAACTTAATGTGTTCAGTTCCTCTAAAAGCTCAGAGTTCATGTTTATCATTCTTAGGGAACTACTCATCTTCATCTCTTACATCTTCCATGTTCTCAACTTTCCCTAACTCAAGTCCTTGACGTACAAGTTCTTCAGCTCGAATAGGTTGCACTTGCAGCACATTCATAGCATCGGGAGCTCAGATTTCAACATTATGTCCTATCATTCTATCTTGTGTACCTTATCTTCGTTCAACATTTCTTTCTAGTTGTCGAGCCTCCACTAACCATTGTATAGAGACGGCTAAGTTGGCTACAATAATAGTAAGGTTTTCTATCTATTCATCAATAGTTCATAGGGTTTATTACTTAACACAACTTCATCCCATAGCATCACTCTCAACATTCCCTATTTCTCCTTGCATACTAGGATTCGACATTCTCTCAACAAGGCTTCCACAAGTTTACAATCCAACAAAAGACTCCACATAACTCCACTAAACATGATATCATATAGTAACCTTAACACTTACTTTGTTTTTTCAATAGAGAAACAGAATATAGCAAAACACATAACTATTACAAGAATCAATCACCACAACACTCAGCGATCGGTTGTAACCTCAAGCTTTAATACCAAGATTATATAGTATACTTAGGAGTTGAGTTAATCACTAGGGCTTATCGTAAGGGAAGGTAACTAGTGGGTTTTTCAAGATATTGAAGAAAAGGAAATGGGTCAACAAACATAGTAGCTTCTGTGAAGTTACTCATCATATATGATGCACCAAAAAACATGACACGGATTAGTCTCTACTTGATATGACACATAAGTAAATCTTAAGGTTTACTTACCACTAATATCGAGCTACAAGTAAGATTAGATATGAGTAGGGAAATATGTGCTTAGAGAGTGGTGTCTCATAAGGATAAGAGGGATATCCATTAATAATGAGGTAAAAAGTTGATTAAGGCTTACAAGAAAAAGGGCTATTTATAGTAAGTCCTTAAGGTAACAAAGGAAATAAAGAAATTACGGAAATGGGAAATACTAGAAATAAGTAACATGGTACAACCTAAAAGGGTATATGCAACAATTAAAGAAAAGGAATATAGTACAATATTAGAAAAAGAGAATGATAGGTAGCACATTATTATTGTGGCCGTACTAAATATAGTAGGATGCTGGAGTGCTGCTATTGAGCTATACTGATGGCTATCGAGCTAATTAAGTGAGGCAACAACTCAGTAGAGTAGGAAAGGAGAGCATAACAGTAAAAAAACAAGGACATTAGCCTTGGCATAGGGTAATTCAGCATTGGAGTTCTTAGCATATGATAGGCCAACATTTAAGTGCTTGGTATCTGAATGAGAGATTGAGCAGACCAGTGTATGTCCGAGTAGAGCACTCAGAGTGTTTACCATTTAGCCTTCCCGATAGATGAGCTTAAGGTTAAGCTGAGTAACTATGATTCTCCTAGCTAAGCCCTACAAGCCTCAAAGTCTGGCTTAAGCAAGGGGTCTAGTGGTCGGCACTCCATCACTAAACATAATAAAAATCCTAAACTTATTGAAACCCTAATATGAAGATTTGAAAACCCTAATCCTAAAGTGAACACTTAAAACCCTAAACCTAATGAAGCCTTAATTGAATTCAAAAACCTAGAACCTATCTTAAAATGAACTCGATAAATAGAAAAGTCAAAGGCTAAGTTTCAAACCTTTTCGCTTAGATTAATTAATCAAGTCTTAACAATTGAACAAAAGGGAAGAGGAGCCCACATGTAAGGCTAGTGCTAGCCTCATCCCCCACTCCCTTTCCCTCTTATTTCTTTTCAAATATTAATAAGCCATTAGAAGGAAACCATGTAGTTGGGAGAACATTTGAAAAGCTTAACAAATCCCTAAGATTGACAGGACAAAACTTCACTCCAATCCTTAAAGAAGTTATACTATTTATAGTAAGTTGTCATAGGTCACCATTAAACCAAAATAGGAAAAAGAGAAGATAAGGCAAGGTAAGTCATCCTCTTCCATTCTAGCCACCCTTTGGTGCTCCTAAGGACATCATATCACTTGTTTTTTTCAATGCAAGCTCACCCAAATAACTACCCTAATGGACCTTAAAAACCAGCCAATTCTTACCCTTCCTTGTCTCTTTTTAATCCTCAAAGGACTAGCCAAAGGAGACTTCTACCAAGCCCAACTAACCATCTAATCCTCTATCTTCTCCATTTTTTATTCCTTCATTTCACCACCATAAAACACTTAGACTTTAGCATCAAAACTGCTCACCCAACTACCCTCACAGTTCCTTAAAGCAAACCCTAACCACATTCAACCTCATTCCCATCCTTAAATACTCCAAAAAATATCTTAAGCCTACCCAACAAGCTTAGCCATCCTAGGAAACATCAAAGCTTCTTCACTTCACAAGTTTCCTAGCTCAACAAGGGTTTAAAGAACCAAAGGAGTAGCAAGCACAAGGGTTTAGGACAAGTACAAGTGGAGCACTCCATTAAGATGCCACTCACCTCCACCTATCATAGTAAAGTTCTCTCCACTCCTATGTAGTCTTAAGGTGTCCATGAATAGAGTTTCTCCTTTTCATTTCTTGTAGTATCTCTTTGTGTTCAAGGAGTCATTTATGTTAAGAAGCTAGTAGTTTCTTGAAGGATATGTTGAGAAGTAGTAATCCTATGTAACTACATCTTGCTATCTAATAAAGGAACAAGTATACACTTAGGGATAGTGAAAAGAAGGCCTTGTAACTTGCAAAAAACACCAACATAAAGCCAAGATAATTCCCTTTATATGCTGGACGTAGACTATACAATGGCCTTAGGGATGTTTTCTCAGCTTGTTATAAAGTATTCATGTATCAAAGTGCCTTAAATTAGTAGTATAGCAAGGATGTGAAGCTTTGATAAAGGAAAACACAACCAAACCCTAAATAAATCCCCTTACAACCTCATAAGTACCAGGATTATTTATAAGTGACATATGAAATAAATCAACAAACAAGGAGTAAAACAAAAGCCAAACAAGTGTTACGTTAAGAAACAAGTTAAATTAGGACCTTAAGTTAGTAAATGGGCTAAAAACTCGAGAAAATAAGCTTAGGAATTGACCACAAAGACCCCAAACCTAATCAGCCATAACTAAACTTAAACAAAAACCGTAGATAAGGCCTTAGTTTGCTAAGATCTAAACCGAAACATTTAGGCCCAATAAGGACAATAGGCCCTAGAAGCTTAGATGGGCTAAACAACTTGAAATAAGCCCAAAAACCCACCACTAAGCTAGAAGAAAGCCCATGATCAGCAAATATAGGAAAAATAAAAGCTGAGAAAAAGCCCATTAAAAATTCCTTGAAGCCCACTAAAACATTTAGTAAGCCCATCTCAAAGACCAAACCCATATATGGCATAAAGACTTACTTAAAAGCTTATAGAATAAAAGATGGAACCAAAATCAAGAACAAATATAATACTTTGAGAAATTGACCCTGTATGAATAATAAGGCCTACATAATAAACCAATTCCCAAAAATCAATTGTACTTACAAAACGAAAAATCGATAACATAAAACAAGGTTGAGAAAGAAAGTAAATGGAAGACTTGCTACTATTTTGATCAGAATGTCAAATTAGGAGTCCTACCTCTCCAATCTGACCACACTATGCAAAAGTATGTTTGAAAATGATGAAAATTGACTATGAGATCATAAAAATTAGATTTAAAACAAAAAAGTTGCATGCAATTGAAGAATTTAGCTTAATCAAGGAAAAGACAAGAGTAAGTAATAATACAAGAAGAGTAAACTTAGTAATCTAAGTAAGATGAGAATCTAAAATAATAAATTCTTATTCTCCTTATTTACTTTGATTAGGTGACATCAATTTTGAGGATGATTTGCTACCCAATTACTATGACTAGAAGATATTGCTAAGTGAGTAACTCCCGATGACTTCATGTTTGATTTTGCTTATAGTTAGTTGTACTAAACATCTTATATATGATAAATTGTTGCATGTAGGGTTAGGGATATACATGTACGATGTTATTTGGTTGCCGAACGACCTAATATTGTTTTAAGAATTGGAAGTGCTTGCATGATAAATATCTATAAGATTGGTGCTTGTATGTATTGATTAATTAGTCACTTACATTAATCAACCTAATACCTATGTGGCTAATAACTAAACAGAACATGCATTTCATGTCATTGCATTATACCTGCACTAATTGCCACCTTACGCGGAAAGTGGGAAAAGGCTTACAAGAGTAGGAGCTCCTGAAGGGATTATTTTAAAGCACATTATATGGCCATATTTGTTGAATCCCAATCCTGACTTATGGCCTTACTAGGTGTCAAGAGACGCTAACCTTATGACTAAAGACCATATCTTGAAACTTCTATTTGGGGTATGTGCGTAGACTACGGAGATTACCATACCATTAGACTTGCGAATTTTTGAGTTTTGGAAAAATTCATATTGTTTTTCAAAGTATGTATGTATCTATATGTACATTTATATATGTAAGCACATTAGTGTGCTTAGTGGATAAACACTTAGGTGTTAGAACTCGATTGATGGTTCATTTCAGTTAATAATCTCTAACTTAACTATAAAGAGTATAATTCTAAGTTGCATACAACTCCTAGGCACCGTATATATTTGTTTGGCATATTGCTTGTTTCATGCATTCATATGCTTATTAATAATTATTGCTTAAAGGAATGGTAGGAGGGAATAGCTCACTAAACATCAGCTTACACCCTCATAAATTTCTGTTGATGTAGGCATACCTCTTTTTTTTAGCCGAGCCGCAATATGCATGAGGTTAATTATGAACTTAAGAGGGTTCATGGGAAGGCTTGAGTGTTGGAGTGGATATCTAGAATAGATAGTTAGAATTTAGCACTACCTATTGAGATTTATGTATCTAAAATATTTGGTAGCTCTTAAGACTACTTATTATGGCTTATTTATATTTTGGTGATTTGATATCTCATAGACTTGTACATTTATGAAATTAAGTGAATGGCATGGTTAACCATTATGCTTTGATAGCACTCGTTTGAGTAGCTTGGTGTAATCGAAAGTAAGAGTAGCCTTGTACATTGCATGGAAGGGATAAAATTGACAAGGGGGTTAATCCTCAAATTTCGTGCAATGTATGACAATCTTCCATGATTGAGGTACTAGTCAAGTCATGTCAACAACCCATTAATCTTTTATTATTATTTTTAGTTTAACTCATCATAAAACTGGAAAATATATTATGATCTATACACATATTTTTTTGTACTTAATTTAAATATATTAAATTCCATAACTTCATTACACCACTTTAAGTTGGACTTTATATTATATGATAGTCTTATTGCAGAATTATTATTAATAACACATATAAGCCCATATATTATTAAAATAATCCCAACAACCTCCTACTTAGGCTATATGTATATCCTTACAGTTGTGTATAAACCTTGTGAATGCTAAAAAATTTGATATCTTTCCTGAATGCATTTCCAAACAATTAGGTCCATTAATAATTTTAACAAAAGAGAAAAGAGGGTTCCACCACATGTGTCGTAATTAACCCTTCAATGATCATATACATTAATATAACCAAATGACATGGATTAAGAATGGATGTGTAGCATGGAAATTATAAGTAATGTAATCCAACATGGCTATTTCCAATTGGTCCAACCTTATACTTTAGTAAGATGAGTTTAGAAATAAATTTAACCAAGATATCTCATCATTAAAAATATCCTCAAAACTGAAATTACCTTTAACCATAACTGTACCTTAATCTGTATTAAAATGACAATATAACATGTCCAAACAATAAGCACTAATATATAATACAAACTCCCATTGAAACTATATACCTAGAAAATACATAACACCCATATGAGTGACATGTTCATGAAAGACCTTGGATGGCAGCCCTTAATAAGCGAATGCTCAACCATAAAGTTTGTTCTAGTGTGCTCTATAGACATTTGTTAATTCTGAGCCCTTTCATTCACAACTAAGGACTAGATGTCTATGTGTTTTGACTTTGTTGAGCTCTTGTTATTGTTGAAGTACAATATTGCTTATTTACTTTTACAATATATCCTAAGTGATCTTTTAATGCTATCCACAATGCATAACCTAGTGACAAAGTTCTATAACTATATCTCATGATTATATGCCTCATAACATACAATAAACTTTGGTACCATAGTGAAAGAGGCTATTAGTATCTACTTAGCACTCTTCTAAGAAATTGCTCCTCTAATAAGCAAATAAATATAGCCTAATGTGGATCTCCTACTATCTTAGCATCTAGCAAAATCAAAATTGGAGTAACTAATGATCTCTAACTGATTTGATTTCTTATATGTGAGTATGTAATCTTTTGTTCTCTATAAGTATCTCATGACTCACTTAGTTATCTTCCAATGATAATCCTTGGATTGCTCAAATATCACCCTAGCATTCCAACAATGTATGTAATATCCGAATGCATACATACCTAAGCATACATTAAACTTCCTATGGTTGAAGCATAAGAGACCTTTTCCATTTCTTTTCTTTTAAGGTCATTCTTAGGGCATTTGCTTATACCGAACTTGTCTCCTTTAGCAATATGAGTATTATCGAGTTTACAATTTTGCATGCCACAGCTTTTGAGCACCTTGTCAATATAACTCTTTTGTGATAATCCAATTAGAATACCTTGAGAACGATCTAATGTATTTGGATTTCTAATACAAAATAGGCTTCCCTAAGATCTTTCATTTCAAAGTTTTGTGATAGAAATCTCTTAGTCTCATGCAACATGCCCTTGTTGTTTGTAGCAAGCAGTATGTCATCTACATACAAAATTAGGAAAATAAACTTACTCTTACTGAACTTACGGTATACACAATCATCAACAACATTTACCTCAAAACTAGATGAGACGTTTGCTTCTCTAGAGATTGATTTTTTTAGTTTTCACACCATTTTCTTTGCATCTCACAAAACAAAGTTCTCTAACTGCACCATATAGATTGTTTCATCAATGTCATCATTAAGAAATGCAATCTTTACATCAATTTGATGTAACTCAAGATTAAAATAAGTTGCAAATGCCATTCTAACCCTTAAAGAGTCTTTTGATGAAACCGAAGAGAAAGTCTCTTTATAATCAATACTTTCCTTTTGAGTAAAGGCCTTAGCAACTAGACGTGCAATGTAACTTTCTATAGTGCCTTTCAAATCTCTCTTAGTTATAAATATCCATTTACAACCAATGAGTTTTGCTCCTTCACGTAATGGAATAAGGTCCTAAGGTCTCATACATCATTATCTTTTATGGACCTCATTTTTTGTTATCCGTCCACTTTTGAGAATTAGAAATTTCTATGGCTTAACGGAAGTTAATTGGATCATCTTCCATCATCCTAATGTCATCCTCATGTTCATGGAGAAATACAACATAATCATCTGGAATTGCACTTCTCCTCTCTTTAATGGATCTCCTTAATGGCACAAGTTCTTGAGGTTGTAGAGTTTGTTGATCTTGAATAACTTCTTGAACCGGAGCAAAGGGTACAAGGGCCTTATCTTGATCTAGAGTTGCCTCTTTAACAATGTTAAATATAGAAGTTTGATCCTAAACATCATCAATGACAATTTGAGGAATATTAATATGCTCTTCTTCAAAGATAATGTCCTTATCCTTATCTTCACCTGCAAACTCAACATCCTCAAAAGAACCTAGCATTAATCATCTAAAAATATCATAAGTCTTGTAACCCCTAGATCTTTTAAAGTAATCAAAAAGTAGTAACTAACTGTTTTAGAATCCAGTTTATTTTCATGTGACCTATAAGGCTTGGCTTTAGTTGGATATCCCTAAATATGCAAGTGCATTAAACTGGGCTTCCTTCATGTCTAAAGCTCATAAGGGATTTTCTTAACTGCTTTAATTGGTACCTTGTTGAGTTATATGCTACTGTTTTCAATGCTTCTCCCAAGAGTGATTCAAGTAAGGTAGAATGACTAATCATATACCTTACCATCTACTTACTACATCCTTAAGCATTTTTTTTTCATCTTTTAACAACTCCATTCGTAGTAGGTGAACCCATCATAGTGTACTGTAGGACAATACTGCTTTCCTCTAGGAGTTTAGCAAATGGTCCTAAACATTGGTCACCTAATCCATCATATCTACCATAGTATTCACCACTACGATTAGATCTATTGTTTTAATACTTTTACTCAATTAATTTTTAACTTCAGCTTTATAACTTTTGAACACATTCAATAACTGTGATTTTTCATGAATTAGATATAGGTATTCATATTAGGAGAAGTCATTTATGAACATTATAAAATATTATTGACCATTTTAAGAAGCTATAAGAAATGGTCCACTGATTTGTATGAATGAGTTTTAAGACTTCTGTAGCCCTTTGGCACCTAATCTCTTGACATTTGTTTGTTTGCCCTTTATATAGCTAATACATATATCAAAATTAGTGAAATCAAGGAGATCGAGAATATCATCATATACAACTCTTTCCATTTTCCTTTCAAAGATGTGACATAACCCCATGTGCCATAATGTAGCGGAATTCTCAACTATGTTTCATATATTAACTTGCAGAGATTCATTAAAAGAGATAATGGTATCAAGTAAGTAAAAATTATCACTATAAGACAATGAACCAATACCAACTAATTTTAAATCACAAAAGAGACTAAAACGACTATTACCAAATGAACAAATATAACATGATTTGTCCAAAGCGACAATAGAAATTAAATTCCATCCAAAAGATGGTATAACAAATATCTCATTCAAATCCAAATAATAATCAGTCCTTAGTAATAATCTAAAGTTCCCTATTGTCTCGACTTCAACCATTTTTCCATCACTAGTATAGACGTATCTTTCACCATCATAGGACTTTCGATAACTTAGGCAACCTTACATGGATACACTGATGTAAGTCATTGCACCTAAATCTATCTACCATGTATGTCTTAGTACTAAAGTCAATTTAACCTTTAAATAAAGAAAAATAAGAAGCATGCCTTTCTTTGTACGCTAAGCATGATAGTTATATATTGCTTCTTCTTGTGTCCTATAGCACCACAAAAGAAACAAGCATCTTTAGTTTGGTCCTTTTTTTTTTATGGTATATGTACTACAGTTTCCTTACCCTTCTTCCTTTTCTTGACCTTCTTGTTCTTATACATACAAGGTAAGTGAGTACTTTCAACCTTCTCATAGTTCACTCTCTTCTTCTTAAATATTGTATGAGATGGGCTCATTAAGAGTCTAAGACTCCTTTTGACAGTTATAGCTCACCTTAAACTAACTAAACTATGGAGGAAGAGAAATCAAAACTAAGTGCACTAATAAGTCCTTAGACAAATCCAATTTTATTGCCTTAAGTTTTGAAGCTATGTAAGACATTTCCATGATGTATTCCCTGATGTTCCCTTTTCTTTTATACCTCATTGAGATAATTTTTGCCAAGAGTGTACTTGTTTCAACCTTTTCATTCTTGGCAAATCCCTTCTCAAGGTCCTTAAGGAACTCCTTAGCCTTTATAATGTTATCTAACATAATGCCCTCAAATGCTTTTGGAATGGCATGCTTTATGACCATGAGACTTATGCAATTTGATCACTCCTATCTTTCCATCTCTTCCTTTTCATCAGAGGTACTCTAATAGGGAATAGCAAGAGGGAAATCTTCCCTTAATGCTAAGTCCAAATCCATAACTCCAAGAACAAGCATTACGTTCTCTTGCCATATCTTAAAATTTGTGCCATTCAATATAGGAATTAAATTGATATTAGTAGTAGGCAAAGATATTTGTAGTAGAACTAGCAACTAAACAAAGAAGAAAATAAGCAAAACTAAATTAAACACACATATATAAACCAAAACATGCAAATAACAATTCAAATAATTGTAGGACCCATCATAGAATACCTAACACAATATTTACATCTAGTCTTTAGATAGAGATATTAACTTGTATGCAATACTCTTAGTATAGTGATCAATTATTAATAATAAATTCTTATCAAATAGTTAAGCTTCTTTATGTCAACTGACTATTCATAAGGAAAACCGAATAGTCATCACATATTTATCACCATAAGTGTACATGTAAATTGACCAAATATTAACCTTCATTTGAATCGGTTAATATCCATATGATTTACGTACACATGACTTTTTTCTACTTATTCAAAACAAATTACTTTTATGAGAGATGCTACTTTGGTAACGTGTTAGATCAATTATTCATCTCAAATAATATATAAACAAAATTTGAATTTCGATTGATCAAATTCATATTATATATATGTGTGTGTTCTTTATTGAGCCCACAAAAATAGCCACAAAGAAAAAGAAAGTATCTAAAATACTAGACCTTTTAACCCTTTTTAATTAAAAAAAAAAAAAGGCCCTTGAGAAATGGTATAATTTCTTGATGCCAAAATTTTGTTTTGACGTGTTCTTTCCATGGCTTATTTTATTACCAGATTGTATACATGCTTTTACTCAATTCATGAAGAAAGGAATCAACAACATAAATCAATTCATCTATGTAGAATTGCACCATAAATCCAAAGAATCCAAACATCAATCTCAAAATACAAAGCCATAATATCATGGGTTGCTTTTTCCTTTAATTTAATAATAGCATTACTCTATGGCATGATTCACACACTCTAAACAATCTGAATGTTTGAATCCATCTCAATGAAATCATAATGAGACAAAAGCATGCCACACACAAATAATCGTAACATATACATTGGAAATTGTTCATCAAAGCCAATCCATATTTGTAAAGTAAAGCAAAGTATATTCTTTAAGTTCTAATCAAAAGAGGAAACGGCTCGAGTTCACAATAGAAAGATTAAAGAATACGAAGTTAGAGTCGCCCAAATCCATAAAGATAAAGAGGAATTTCAATATTTTGTCACCAAAACATGACATATAATTACTTTATTTCTTGAAACCCCAACCCTCAAAATTGGGGAAAAGAACCCCTATATAAATTATCTTAAATCTTAATAATGTTAGTAAACTCAAGATTCTAGTTTCACTAGGGATGTAATCAGGTAAATCATAATAAGGTACTCAACCCATTCGATCCGTTAAAAACACTATAAGGTTTAGGGTCAAGTTATAAAAAGTGATTTAAAACTTGATAGCGATTAGTGTCGGGTAATGAGATTTAAAAAAAAAAGAAACCCGATGGAAAACCTGACTTGAAAAAAACAAATAAATAAATAATATAAATAATGATTTGATTGTTATTACTTAAAAAAAAAAAAAAAGAATGGCCGATGCCATGTATCTACTATGTACCATGTCTAGTCTTTGTTGATTTGTTCTAACTTCGTAAATCAAATTCTTATTTTTAAAAAATAAAAAAAATTGTACTGCCAATTCTATCGTCCAAAGAATCATCAATTATGACTCATGAGTTAATTGACCCCTCTTATCTTACATTGGTATTTGGGAAAAGCTGCTATACGAGAGAGAGAATGAGACAAAAAAATGACTTTACCCGTTGTCCCTCTCGTTTACCGTCCAACATCTTTTTTGCTTTACTCTTTAGTTTAGGTAAAGGCACAAAAAACCAAAAAATAAAAGCCTTAGCCACCATTAACCTTCCTTGAACTCTCATTTTTCCCAATTGCTACACCTGAAACATTCGTGAGATGGCTCCAAACTCTCCCAAATGCTCCATAAAGTCACCAAAAATGATAGAAACAGGTTAGTTTATGATTCTCTTCTTTCAATTTATAGATTATTTTATTAATATATATGGCTTTTCAAGTCCAATTTCAACACTATTGATTATTTTTTATTTGCATTTTTTAGTGTATGCATCATCCATGTAAAAAAGTTTTCTTCAAACATAATCGTGTCCATTTTTTAAGTGTATTCTGTATACATCATCCATGTAATCACAAGTAATGAATTATTGAATAGCATCAGGAACTAGGCATAAATAAACTAGATTAAAAGAAGAAAACATCTTAGAAAGAGAAAAAAAAAATGAAGGAAAGGGAAAAACATAAACTTTTCTTTAGTAATACACATGAGAGATAGAGACTTTTATCTACTGTCCTCCTCATCAAACTATTGGAGTAGTTATAAAAATTAAACAAAATAATAAAGGTTTCAATGATTATAAAAATGATTGGACAGCATAAGCATATATCCATTTCCAATGTGAATGACCTTAAATACTCATTCTCTATGTTCATAACATTGTCTAATGAAAGGAAATTGTTAATGAATGCTCTAAAATTTGCAAGAAGAAACTTTTATAATTTTTTATATATTTATTTTTTTGTAAAGTATATAATTAATTTTATTTTTAATACTTCTCTTGTAAACTTATTAACAAGTACTCTAAAATATGTATTTTCTTTCACTGTAGAAAATTCTTGCTTATAAGTTCACTTTGCATTATATTTTGAGAGGGTGAAGACTAAAGAAATAAATCGTAGGATACAATATTTTGAACGGACAAGACGCCTCAACTAAATTGCTATAAAATGTAATAATATAATTTTCAATCGTTACTCAACTACAATATAAATGTCACCCATATAATGTTACTGTGATTTGCCCTGCTTTCAAGCGAAGGTTGATGAAGCAAATGAAAGAGTGAAGAACATCAAGATTTCAAATTAGATAATTTTATACAATGATGGGCTTGGAAAGAGTTGGAATGAAAATAACGGAAGGTAGAGAAAAGCAAGTACGATGGATCAGCACAAGCAGACAAAAAAAAAAATTCAAACCCTTATTTTAAATACCCTTGGTGTTTGTAAATAAGGGCTTATGTAAGGATGGACAATGAGTAGAAATAATGCTTACATTTATTGGTAGTGTAAGTGGTACTTTTTCTTCATTTTGTAAATAAACATAAATACCATTATTTGTTTAATATCAACGTTACTTATTTATATTTTCTTTCATGTAATGTAGGGAATATGGATGAAGTGTAGATGAATTTGGATACAAATGAAGTTGTAGAAGTTCAATTCTCGATATCCAAATCCGATACATAAGAAAAACAACTAACACGTCAACTTTTCAAGTAGCAAGCAATGAAAACCAAAGTAATAGTCAAGGGAAGCATAAGCTGACTTCAATTGTATGGAATGACATGGTTAAGAAAACAATCAATGGAGTGGATGTTGCAATTTGCAATCATTACAACACCAAACTAAAAGCTAATAGTGATAATGGAACAAATCATCTACACAAACATTTGGAAAGATGCTTGAAGAAAAGAAAATAATTTGATATAAGACAATATCTTTTAGCAATGGAGAAGAAAAAATCTAAGGATGGGAGTGCTAGTAATTTTGATAATTGGAAATTGGTCATTTAATCAAGAATACTTAAGGAAAAAACTTGTGAAGGTAATCATTGTCCATGAGTATCCAATTTCAATGGTAGAGCATGTTATTTTTGAGATTATTTTACAAGTATCCAACCCTTCGTATAGCACGTAAGTCATACCTGTCAGGACCCTAAAGGGGGCCTAGTAGGATTAACTAAAATTTTCATAACATGTGTGCACCTATGATATGAAAACCGTCTTGCAAGTCAGAGATTGCAAGACTCTAAGTAATAAATCACTAAGATTAATGATTTTCAAGTAATTAATTTATTGCACATGACATAATATATAATTATAAATAACTATGGATATTTGATATCCCACAGTTCTTCAGAACCGCAGAAAATCGGTATCCCCTACCAAATAATAAAACAGGATTACCCACATTATAAAACTACAGGAAGAATTAAATTATATTAAATTCTAACATGTGAATATTTTCTACAAAGAGTGTTTATGTATTACCTATAAAAATCTCAACTAATTCTAACACTAATACACATATCTTCATCTCGCCCTCAGCACTCGAAACTTATCCCAATCCCATCGTATGTAAACCTGCAAAAGAAAGACTATTGGGGAATAAGCTACAAGAGCTTAGTGAGCAATCCCTCATACCATACTGGCAAACAAGTTATCAAACAAATTATTACAATCATATGAATGCATGTACACATAGAATGCCAAACAATATATGCAGTTGACCGGTACTGCATATAATATCGGATTTTAACGCCCTCCGAGATAAGGGTTGAAGAATCATCGGCACCAATCACGACTGGGCTCTAGCACCTGGGTTTTTACCCATAACTTTGAATTCCGTATTTCACAAAAACACATTTCCATTTCCAAAGATCCAATAGTTCACAAAGTCCCAGGCCTAGCGGTGAGGTAGCCCCCGCAGTCCACACTCACACCCTACAGCGGTGGTCTCTAGACGCGACCCCCAGCCACCCACGGTTAGCGTCTCCGGCGCCAATAAAACCCGCGAGCCAAGGGTAGGGTCTTGTTGTACCCATGCTCCTGCACGGTACTAATCAAATTATGTGGGAATCCATCCCTCCAAGGCCCTTCATTACCAACCACGTGAAGTGACGGCCAGAATAAGTAATGCGATGCATGGATAATGCATGATCTTTTTAATTTATGACAAGCCAAATATAATTATGTCAAATTATAAGGCGATCAATCAATATCAACAAACCATCCAAATCATATAAAATCAATCATGCCATCAAATCATCAATTATCGTATTTAACAATATTTCTTACAACAATCAATCAATATCAAGCACACGTATATCCCGAAACCCCATGCATCAAATTATTGATATTCAATTTAAGTGCACTAACTACAAGCACAAACAAGTATAGATTCATCGGGAGTACTCACTTGACTATGACGACTCGCTCTAGTCGTAATAACCGATCGGGAGATCCTCGCCCTCGTCGGGATCACCTGATCATTACGAGGTAACAGAGATAATAAGTAGTTGACTCAACTAAGGGTTCTAGATATCTATCTACCTAATTCTACTTAGATTACTATCAGCCCTTACTCGATTAAACCTAATTGCTAATCGTATGTAACTTTTTCATTCTATTTTCAATATTTACGAATTTATAGTCGTTTTTCATCGTTTTCAGACGCACGTTCACACGGTAATGTCCGTTTTGGACGTTAAGACCCGTGTTTTATGATATAGGCTAAATTTATTGAAATTTTATCTTATTAAAGTTTAATTACTCTTATTACTTATGTTTATGCCCTAGTTTAGGATTTAATGATTGAATTAGCTATTTGATTCTTATACTTAGGAAATTTTACATTAATGCTACAAATTCACATACTTGATTAAGTTTAATTCAATCTAAAAGATGTATTAGGGTTTAAGGAATTTTTGACTTCTAAGTACATGTATATACCTATGTTATATGCTTATGTAATGTTATTAATTCTTTTATTATAAACCTACGCTTACATCATCACTTATGTAATCAATTAATGATGTCATGGCTTATGTAATGCTTAGATGATGCCATGGCTTATGTCATCATGTGCTTAGGTCATCACTTACCTCATCATATGATTACATAAGCCTTTCCTTATGCTTATGTCATATGTATATGTATTATGCAGAAGTTACTCCTTTCTCTTATACTTATGTATATACACCTTATACATACTTATACTCATATCTATACTTAGACTTATACCGTATTTATACGTGTATACATACTCATATACCTATACGGTTGGATATGTATTTTTATACTAAAATTCGTATGCCTTATTTACCCTCTTAAGAGATCTTCACAATTCCATTCTTTTTGTATTTTATGGGTATATTTAACATGGCTTATGTATGTATAGTTAGTAGATGTTCAAATTGAGGTTATGTACATAATCAAAACTTATGTATAAAGGTATTTATACATGTATATCTCTAGCATACCCTTATGTATACATACTTATAGACTTATACTCATGTCTTCCTTTCTTCTTCTTCACAATTCCTAATTCCTACACCTAAAGATGGGAACTTTGCTCCCTTTTCTTCAAGACAAAACTAAACACATAATTACTTATCTAATCTACCTAATTAACTAACTAATGAATAACATAAACCAACATAAAGTAAGTTAAGTACATACCTTTAGATGTGTTGGATTTAAGGAGGCAAAAGGTAAAGAAATGAAAGTGAAAGGGAAGGGGAAAGCTTACGGCATGGAGGAGGATTTTTGTTTTGTTTCTTTTGTCTTTGTTTTGCTTATGGAAGAAGAAGAATGGTGGGGTCTACAAGGGAGATGTATGGACGGCAACAATTGAAGAGAAAGAGAAGAGAAAAAAAATCAAAAGAGAAGATAAGGAAAGCCATCATGAAAGAGTAGATATTTTCTTAATCTTTTGGTCTTTTGTTGACTTTTCAAAGTGTTGACTTTAGTCAACATGTGTTGACTTGGTCAACCCTTTGACTTTGGTCAACATGCATTATCTTGGTCAACATTCCTTAAGCTTATGTAATTTTGTACACATAATGTAGTAATTAAGGGAAATTAAGGGAAAAATGAAGGAAATGAGAGGAAATGAGGTATTTGATGAATTGATTAGTAAGAGTAGATGATGAGATCTTACTTTAAGTATTTATAACCTATAAACATCATTTGGTAAACTTCTTAGTATAATTGAGATGAAAAATAGCATTTAGGGTATTAAGGTTTACTACATTTAACCTAATCCTCAACTATACCCTTAACTCTAAGTGAGACTATCCTAATCATATACTTAAGACATAAATGTAATCTATGATTTATTATCTTAGTTTCTAAGGGATCATTTAAGTATTCTAAATGTTTATGCATGATTAAGGGTCATCTCTAACCTTTTACTAATGATTTGGCAAAATATAAGCATTATATTATCAATTAGGGTTTTAGCGTATATCATAGTGAATTAGTGCTTTTATATCCTTAAAGTTATGGTTTTAGGGTTCTTATTACTTTAAGGCACCATCTCTAATGTTTTTACACATTTAGGGTTTTATATATTCTTACACGATTAAATTTTCGATTGTCATCTTAAGGTTTTGATAAGGTTCGAGGTTTTAGGGTCTTCGTATGTAGTTAGGGATTCAATTGATGATTTAAGGTTCTTCATATCCACTTTAGGTTTTGGATTGAGATTTTTATTGGTTTTAATTCTCACTAGCTCTTTTGAGTTTGGGAATTTATCTACAGTTTAGACATTTGCTTCTATACTTAGAAAGCTAAATTTGCGGGGTTTACAATACCACCATGAAGAAAGAAATTATGAGTATGAATAATGTGGAAAAGGAGAAATTGATAGTCTTGTTAAAAGGGTTAAAATCTCATGTTGCAATAACAATAGATATGTGGACATCTAATTAAAGGAAGGGATACATGACCATTACCACTCACTTTATTGATAACTATTGGAGGCTTCAAAGCCATTTACTAAAGTATGCTTATTTGTTATTTTAAAAAAAAAAAAATTGTCAATTGAAGTATCGCATTTCTTTTATCACTACCCATATTTTTATACTCTTTTTATATGTTCTCACTCCTCATACAAATGAAGTAATTGCTGATAGTTTGTATGATGCATTAATGGTATGGAGTCTTGATAAGAAGTTATCTATAATCATCGTAGACAATTGTTCTATAAATGATGCGATGGTTACAATAGTAATGATGAAGCTATGAAGAGATGATTTGATTCTTCGAGATAAGGTACTCCATATGCGTTGTAATGTGCATATCTTGAACTTAATTGTGAAGGATGGTGTTACTATAATTGAAAATACAATTGAGAGGATTCGTGAAAGTATTACATTTTGGTCTGTGACACCATCATAAGTAGAAAAATTTCAAGAGGGATGTAAGTAGTTGGATATTGTATATGATAGAAAGCTAGCAATTTTTGATGAGATAACTAATTTATTTTCCGATACACAATATCTAACTACAAATTATTATTTTGAAAAGGCGTATGAAATTAAGGAGGCCTTACCTGAGAGGAAGGATTCGTTAGATGTCAATATTAGTACCATAGCTTTAAGATGTTTGAAAAATTTGAGAAATATTGGGGTGGTGTTCATATTATTATGGTTGTGCATACTATTCTAGATCTAAGGTTTAAAATGAAGGCTGTGATTTTTGTGTTTAAAAATGTTTATGGAGTGAGTGCATTAATGGAGATAGAAAATGTGAGGAAAACTTGTTATGAATTGCTTGAGAAATACCAAGGCTAAATCTTGTCATGATAAGAGCACGGATATTGGTTGTAGTTTAACTCCTTCAGTTGGTAGTGGTAATGCTTCTAATGAGTCTATGAAATAATTGAAATTGTTGGAATTCTTGGATGAAGATACTAATGGTGATGGCTAAGTAGTAAAATCAAAGTTAGAGAATTATTTAAAAGAGCCTAAGCTATCTTGGACTAAGAATTTTGATATCCTGAACTGGTGGAAAATGAATGGAATTAAATATCCTACATTGTAAGCAATTGCGAAGGATTTATTAGCTATTCCTATTTTTATGATTGCATTTGAATTTACATTCAGTAATATTTGACTTTCTTTATTCTTGAATAAATTTTCCATTATATATTTTCTAAATTCTAATGATATTTAATGTAACTTTGTTTTTTCCTCTTTGTAGGTGTACAATTGTTTGAGGAGGTTGGTAAGATGTGAATTAGATAGGCAATATAATTTTATTTATTTGTTTAAGGAAACATGTTGTTTTTATTTTAATAATACCAAGTGTACTAAGGCATTTGCTCTTACCTTTATTTTTCCCATTTTCTTTATCATAAAACACTATTATGGTATCTTGTTTGAATATAAAGGACTATTAATATGAGTTAGAGATGTTTAGATAATCATGTGTATTGTTAGGGAAATTTGAAGTACCATAGAGTCCTTTGAGCAATGAATTTTGTTCCTTTAAATCTATTGTTATATATTTTAAGGACAAACATTAAGTCCTAGTTGTTTGTTTGCAGCATATGTTTGTTTGTTTCATTTTTTTAATGTTTTTTTATTTTTTTATTTTTACACTAAGGCTTCATGGAAATGTAGATTATGGCAAGGACAAGCGTGTTAATTTGTTAATTTAAAAACCAACCAATGGTTATGGCCTCAATTATTATAACTAAGGGTATACTATGATTTGTAAATGTTGCATAGATTTTCATAATTATGTTTGTGAAGTTGTTGCAATTATAAATTTTTTTTTTAATCATATGTTTCATTGCTGCAATTAGCATATTCTTATTTAAAAAAGAAGAAGAAGAAGAAGAAGAAGAAAATCAAGGTTTTCTACAAGTTGGGTTAGGTTCAGGTCAATTATTTTTTAATAAGGTTAGGTCATAGGTTGTTCCTTAAAAACCCTATAAGGTTTTTCATGGGTTTTGGAAAACTATTAATGCAATCGGGGTGTGTTCGGGTTTTATGAAACCCATTCCGAACTCGCCCCTGTTGCATCACTAAATTTCACACATGAAAACTCTAATACTACTTAATAAGATTAAAAGAGCTTAATCCTATAAATCATAATCACTAATGACAATATATGTGCAAAATTAGGGCATAACCATGTACATAAAATAGAGTACAAAAGCATACCTGAATTCATATTAAAAAACTTGTAAATATTGATAATCTATTAGTCTTTCAAGTTTATCACACAAATCCTTAAGATGTTATCTCTTGTCCTTTTTGCTAATGTGAATATAGAGAGATCAAAATAGCGTGTATTAGTTAAGGACCATGACCACGTATATATGTATATATATATATATATGTGTGTGTGTGTGTGTGTGTGTGTATGTGTGTGTATGTATGCTTATAGAAAACCTTAGGTTAATTGCTCGTTAACCTTTTATTATTATCTCCAATTTGGTTCATCATAAAATTGGAAATAATATTTTGGTCTATTCACATATTATTCCATACTTAATTTAAAGGGATTGAAGTTCATAACTTTATGAAACCATTTTAACTTAGAAATCATATTATACATACTATTATTACATAATTATTATTAATAACACATATAAACCCATATATTATTAAATAATCCAAACACAGGATATTTGAGCGTATGCACACTCTAATTATTCGTTGAAGCTATTCTCACCCATGTTATCAATTTGAAAGGTTATAGAAGAGAATCTTTTCAACTTTTCATGAGAAACAAACCGTCATATGTCATGCTAAATTATGTAAATGCATTGCACCATTAGCTTTTTTGGCTATCTTCTTGTGAAAAATTAGCTCTTGAGAGTAACGTAATATCTACATGTGGATCCTTATGGAGTTGCATGCCTAGATGTCTTTGTTTTTTTGCTATTTTCTTATAAACATGGATTTTGCTTGCATATTTTAACCTTTACTAGTAACAACTGACATTTTTTTTTTCAATTACCAAGAATAGAACTATTTTATCATAAAGATAGCATGTACTTACTAAGTTGTTCTCTATACTTAAAGCTCCCTTTTTTCCACTAAATAGTTATTCGATTATTGCAAAATTGTGATGGTGATGGAGCTCTCATCACAATATATTTCCTTCTTAAAAGATACATCCATAGAGCTTATTTTCGCGATTTGAGTGCATTGATCTATAACTATTCTTACAATTAAATGAAGAATCATTATTAGATACTAACTAAATACGCTCTTCATATCTAGTCACTGATGTTTTAAGGTAGATTGTCTTATTGTTTTGGTCGTAAAGGTTGGTTCTTTAAGGAGAACAATAATGGAAATTCATAATCTCTTATAATTTTTTGCAGTGATTATAGTCATTACTGCAGGCGACATTTAGCAGCATGATGATTGTAACATTACATCCATAAGTTTAAGCCTTTTGATGAAGGCTGTCATTTCTTATGGCCATTTCTTCTAGCTATTAGAATATCTTTATTTGTATTGACAATGTGATTTTTTTCCTTTTATTTTAGTACAAAATAAGGGGATAAAACCTATATAGGTATCTAAACTTTTTAAAATTTTCATTTTATTATCTAAACTCATCAATTTTTTATTTTAGTACCTAACCTTTTCAAAGTGTATCATATTGCAGTCTTCGTTACCCTAGTTATATACAGACATTAAAATATGCTTACACAGAATAAGTATATTGTAAATAAAAATAAATAAATTAGATGACATGGAGTGGAAACAACGTTAATATTAAAGATTCATGGCATGGCTAGCATTTAAGCTATAGAAGTAGTAACTGTGAAGATTTATGCCATGGCTAGCATTTAAGCTCTCACCAAACCTCTCCCTTTTCATTCATGGCCATTTAACACAACAGAGTGTATGATTAGTAATTTCTTGCACCCACCAAATTTCTCGTAAATTTTATTCTATACATTCATCACGTCTTTGCATTGTAGATAAAATCCAACAAAGGAAGATTTGTACAAAATGGATTGAATGTAAGAATCTTCACTATTAGGCGTCTATAAAAGCTTAAGAAAGAGGACATCCAAAGGTATAACCGCAATACAAAAGGTATGTTATGTTTAACGAGGGTTTTTTTGTTCTGTTTTTTGGAGATTAAGATGCTTATTTTGCTCTGTTCTTGAAGTGCATGAAATGCCATGTACATGGTTAGGGGTGTGTCAATCATAGTAACGAAGACAAAGCTTTTGTTTAATTTTTTACCTTTCTTGGATTGACAGTTTGATTCGAAACTATTATTTAAGTTTTTGAAGAAATAACAGAAATTGTAAGATTTTTGGGAAAAATCAAAGGTTGGTTGAAATTAATTGAGCAAGTGATGCTACGTATTGTTAAACTTGACTGCATTATAGTGTTATGTATTGTTTCTGCAACTTTAGAACAATGCAATACTTGTTATGCTTTTGATTTTCAATATGTCCTTATACTTTATGAGAAAGGTTTTTATAGATTGTATATATTAATTTAACTAATATGCTAAGTTTATTTAACTCCATGTTCTAGGTTTGCAAATAGGCAAGAGGTCTCTATTGATGTTTTTTAATGGAGCATTTAATAAGGGGTATGGCATGATATCTCTTATGAGGGTGGTAGCAATATCTTCCTTATTGTTCAACCGAGTGAGTTGTCTCTACTATACGTTTTAAATTTGTTGTCAAGTTCATAGTGCTATGACATAGAAGTCATTAGATATAGGATTCCTAGGATGACAATGGCAATGGTCTTAGGGTAATCTCTAACGAGTTTGATGTCATGAGCCTAGTTGGCCATTTTGCTAATAGTAATATTATTAAGATATATGTACAACACCTTTCTAGTAAAAGCTTTGGAGAGTCTTCTAGTTAAAGAAGTAGCAATTTAGAGGAAAAAAATTCAAGTGAGGAGAAAGAGGAAGATTGTGTAGGGGGGCTTAATAGTAAGGAAGAGTCAGACAAGGAGCCCATGGAAGTTCAAAGAGTGCTTAAGGCTACTAAGGATAGATCCCATGGTAAGAGTAAGCAAGTTGAGTCAGAGAGTACATGCGAATCAATTGTCACAACTAACCCCGATTATAGCCTATTAGAAGGAGAGGATGATGCTATTAGTAAGGAAACTAATTACAGAGAAGATGGGGACTTTGATGATTTTGAAATATAATAAGGGGAGGAAAGTGGTGAGGAGGAAATTGTTAGGGAAAAAAAAAAACAAATATCCAATGTCTGATAGTAGTGCAAAGGATCCTGTATTTCATGTGTCAATGATATTCTTAAGTCCAAAAGAGTTCAAGAATGCAATAGTTAAAAAATGCATGGTAGGGCAAAGGGAAATTGAATTTCTTAAAAATAACAAAAGCTAAGTACAAGCAATATGCGCAAATAGAAAATGCCCATGGTTGATGTATGGTTCATATGAAACTAAGATAGAGACATTTCACTTAAAAACATATAGAGGAAAGCATATATGTGGTATATCTTTGAAGAACAAATGAGGTAAGAGTAAAACAGTAGTCGAGACATTTAGGTCAACCATAAAAGCTACACCTAATATCAAATTACATGCTTTGAAAGAGTTGATATAAGAGCATTAGGGCATTGGTGTTACCATATCACAATGTAGGTAAGGTAAGTTAAGTTAAGGGTTATGGAAGAGATTATAGGCTTGGAAGTGAAGGAGTATGCGATGTTATGTGACTATGTGTAAGAGCTTCATAGGAAAAATTCGAACTCCAGTATTTTTTTGAATGTTAGGATGGATTTTAATGCTAACAAGGTTATGTTTGATAGGTTTTGTTGTTATACAATTTTCAAAGAATTTCCTTCTTGTAAAGTATAAAGAACTAAAGGGTACCGAGGCCAATTTGATGCGGCCATTCTAATGTTTAAGTCAGTAAGTGAGTTTAGGAGAAAATAGAGTGAGTAGTTATGGGTTATCAAATAGTTCTTACAATACTTCTTCTCTATATTTATAGATGAATGTCGGGTGTTTGAAACAGTAATTAATCACATGATTATTAGGACACATGGAGACTTCCCAATCAAGTACATTCCTGAAATATAAGAGTAGTGGGTGGTTATGTAATGGAACCATGAGATAACTATTTGTGCCACTTAAATTCAAACCAGATATGATTATCTTGGTCGATGTCTGCTAAGAGGTAGATTACTTGGCTTGTTATCTGCTGAGAGGTGAATCACTCAGCTTCACATCAACTGAATGGAAGAGTGAATGTAACAGATGAAATTTGACTATCAACATTTGGCCTTTAACTCCCATGGATGAAGATTCAATCGAAGGAGTAAATAGTTTAATATTCTTTGTGGGGTTGAGTGAAGAAATGTTTCCCAAATCTCGAGTAATGTGGGACGTTCCTTGATATCATTTGGAATGGAGAATCGTATCCCATTTGAAAGGTTGAAACTTTTCAATTTTCCCACTTATCAGAAGACTAAGTGATAACACATACGACATCTATCACCTTAGCCATAATTACACCACAGGAACTAATAACTATCAAAGCCTTGATAAACTTTGGATCTCTATCTTGAAACATACGTCAATAATGCACGTCATCATCTAATCAATGCATCATTCCTGTTAGAAACGTATTGTGGTTATAAGGGCAAATCATTCATACTCAAGGAATTTTTCAATACCAAAAATAGATTTCATTTCATCTTCATCTGCATCCATAAGCTTTCGCTCACTTCCGACATTTTGTCTTCATCTTCAAAAAGCTCTATGACATTTATCATAGTCAAAATCAAGTATGGTTCAAAACATAATTCGTTAACTTGTTCTTTCAAATTCTAAAGCAACTGAGCTTAAGGCTACCTCTCCTACCCAAAAAAGGAGCGAAACGGTATGTTCCTCAAGTAGCTCAACCAATAGTGTAGTGGAGCGGTAAGATAAACTTGCTCAAATTAACTCTCTTGCAGTGGATACCTATCCAAATGACAAAGAAGGAAGATCTGTGGCTAGGCATTTGTATAATAATGTGATTTATTTCAACGATTCACCAGACAGAGTGGCTAATGCTGCTAATAAAGTTCTTGTTTTGAAATATAATAAATACTGGCAAGATCTTCTTGAAACATAGAATCTTAGGAAGCTGAGAGAAGAGAAAAGGGTGTGCTTTTTAAGGGAGTGTGAGTTTCACATTTTTTTGAAATATCTTGACTTTGGGCTACGCTTCCCATTTTCAGCTTTTGTCAAGCTGTTTTTCAACTATTTCCAAATTGCACCAAGCATGTTCTCACCAAACACTTATCAGGTTCTTTTGGCTTTCGAAATTGTTTGTAAAGAAGTCAAGGTCAAGGTCAAGGCAACACTTCAATTATTTAAGCACTTCTTTACAATAAGGAGGCAGCCTGATGGTTGGTAATTTATGGCCACTAGGCATAGGCGGAAATTCATGGATGGGTTGGAGTTCAAGATCGATAAGTGGCATGATAAGTTTGTGTTTATCATTTCAGATGAAGAATTGGATTTTTGGACCCAATGGACTGAACTTATCCATACCAAGGATATTGAATTGATGTCGAATGATGCTGCCGTGGCAAAGAAGATCTAAGAAAGGAGAAAAAACAAAATGTTTTATTGGGATGCTAAGAGAATAATAAGGCGATATGAAAACGGGGAGCCAATTTTCTCTTAAAAGGAAGGTATACTATTGAGTAACTACTGTACTGAGTAGAGCTACAAGAGGAAAGCCATTCTCGTGACAAAGGGGGAAGAATAGTTGCCTTTGAGCCTTGCTTGACATTGAACATGTAACATTTTTTATTCCTCACTTTATTGTTAATGTATCTACTTTGTATTGCAAGCATGGGTACAGGTGACATAGATCCTGCCAAGCTATTGGCCCAAGCAAAGGCCAAAAAATCTAAGGCCAACAAATGAGCAGGTGCTAAGGTGATTGTGACTTAACCAGTTGTTCAAAGGAAAGTCGCACAAGAGAAAGCAACAAAGCAAGTAACAGCTACATCCCATCCAGTCGATAAGGGACAAGGGAGCGAGAAGCCTAAGGTCGCTGAGGCTACACAGGTTAAAGTAATCCCTCTAGCTAAAAGTATTCCTTCACTTGTAGAGCTAACAAATTCTAGCCAAGAAATCAATGCTCGTAGCAAGGCTAAAGTCACCTATCATGAGGCTGCCGAAGGGGTCATCGCTTTAAGTAGATGTTGTGCTGAGTACTAACAAAAAAAGTGGGAAGGAGCTTGTTAGCTAACCTTCTTCTAAGAGATCCAAGACATTGGATGAAAGGATGAAGGAGGCCATAAGGAATAAAGCTCTCGGCATCAATAGTATTGAATTACTCCTTAACATTGAGGTTGGCAAGTACTTCGTTTCGTGCTAAAGACACAATATCCGCCACATCGATTCGGCCTTAGGTGATAAAACTAAGTCCCTAGCTTTGATGGAAGGCATCATGCTTCCTAAGGACAAGGAGGTTGTAAAGAAGGACGCCGACAAGGTTGGTGGTTATAATAAGACACATATTTCAACTAAACTGTATGATATAAGTATCAATTGAATCCTTTCGATTGTTGCACATGTTTTATTACTAACAATCTTATTTGTTTGTAAATCAACAACCATGTTTTGATAGCATTGGATGAAGCCGACAAAGCAATGAAAAAGGTAGTAATAATATATATGTATATATTTTTGCTAGTGGTCTAGCTAATTCATCATTTTATATTATCAAACTTATTGCAGAAAATTAAGGATGCATACAATTCCTCCAAGGCTCAGATTGTGGCAACCTAAAGTGCGATAATTAGGGTTGAGATGGAGGCCAAAAAATATCAGGAGGAACTAGTTGTTGAGAAATTGGCACATTCATTAACGGCCGATGAAGTCATAAGCCTTAAGGCTAAGGTCGATGAGCAATATAAGGAGGCTGAAGACTTAAAGGAGGAGTTTTGTAAAAGAAAGAAGAGTGCTAGGGTTTAGGCCGAACACTCAACTCAATGAGTGATTAAGAGGACAGGCTTAGGATATAGATAAAAGAACTAGAGACCAATAACTCTAGATTGCAAAGTTATATTGCCGAATTAGAGGAGGCAATGAAGAAAAGGCCCTCTATTGAAGAGGTACTGGAAATCATAACTCTAAGTCAGTAGTATGAGAGGTTACTGAGAAAGAAGTTGTTGGAGGAGGTCCAAGTGGCAAGAGAAGAAATTCTATAGTTTTACCCTGAATATGATCTTTTGTACCTGGATTTTGCCGATGTCAATGATAATGTTAGAAGTGATGAAGAAGCCATCAAACATATAAGTGCTGAGGTCCATTTGCAAGGTAATGAAAATAAAGTTTACGCTGAGGGTCCTAGTGATGACGAGGACTGACTTTCTAAGGAGATCCTTTACGTGCATAAAGAGAAATCTACCTGTTCTAAAACCCTAAACACCGAGAAAGAGATATGCTTTAGTAAGGTTCCATCTTCTAACCAAGGAAATGCCTTCACATAATCAAAGAACTCGTTGTCTTAAGATTGCTGTATTATTTTTATGTTGTATGGACAAGTTTCGATCAAATAGTCAAACATTTCATATTGTATTAATACTATCCACATTTCTACAATGTGTAACTTAATAGTTTTTGCGCAATTTATTTCATGTGATTCATTTCTAGACATGTTTTATTTCACACTTATTTTCCTTAGCATGTTTTGTTTCACACGCCTATTTTTGGCATGCTTTATTTCACATGCAATATGTTGAGTGCCTTCTTAAAGGCTATCCATTAGTCATTTGAGACGTGGATTAGTCATTTTATTTGTGTTGTGAGATCACCTATTAGAACAATTACATTTCTTATTCGGCTTTTCAGCCATATTATAAAGTTTGTAAACCATAATAGGTCTGAACTTAAAGCATAAGTTCATTCAGTGTAGTTTAAACTTAGATAATGATCCATTGATTATAAAAAGATCAGGAAGGAAAACAAAACAATCCATTGATTATAAAAAGATCAAGAAGGAAAACAAGTCGAGATTAGAACCTTGAACATGATTATCTTTCGAAACAACTAGGCTATTGCCTTACAAGACAAATGGAAATGCTTTATAACATCAAAGGAATTCATTAAAATAAAGTTTCAAGTTCTCGGCATTCCATGCACGAGGGATGACTGTTCCATCCAATCTTTCTAGTCGATAGGCCCCTCTCGCTAACAACTTCCCAAACCCTAATAGGATCTTCCTAATTTGCACTAAGTTTCCCATGTTTCTCTTGCATGCCAGTAGCCTCTAATTTCTTGCAAACCAAATCTCCAGGCTAAAAAACTTTATGTTTCACCTTTTGATTATAATACCTAGCCACCCTATGTTGATATGCTGCAACTTTCGCTCTTACTACATCTCTCATCTCTTCAATTGTATCCAAATTAGTCGTTAAACTGACTTGGTTGGTCATTATGTCAAAATTTTGCTTGTGTAGATGTGGCAAGTCCAATTTAATTGGCAATATTACTTCGGTACCATAGGCCAATCTGAAGGGTGTTTCCCTTGTTACGGTTCTATGAGTAGTTTGATATCCCTATAAACAATCGGGTAACTCATTAGCTCATCTTCCGTTGGCTTGATTAACTTTCCTCTTCAAGCTACCTAAGATAATCTTGTTGACAGCTTCCACTTGCCCATTAGTTTAAGGCTGAGCTACAGACATGTAATTCAAGTAAATGCCGTATTTCCCACAAAATGCCTGCAATTTTTCATTATCAATTTGTGGTCCATTGTTCGTAATTATCATAAATGGGACTTTAAACCTTGATATAATGAAGTTGAAAACAAAGGCCTCAATCTTTTGTCCAGTGATCCTTGCCAATGTTTTAGCCTCTACCTACTTTGTGAAATAATCCACAATAATAATGACAACTTGTTGCTAGGCTATAGAATTCAAAAATGGTTCGAGTATGTCTATTCCCCATTAGGCAAAAGGCTAAGGACTAGTTAAGTAGCACAATTCAGTAGAAGGCACATGACTCGACGCCTCATGCTTCTAGCATTGTGGACAATGCTGAATAGATGTTCTCATGTCATCTTTCATTATCAACCGATAATAACCGCATTATGGCACACAGATATACAACATTTGTACTTTCTCATGGTTGCTACATATACTACTGTATAGCTTAGATAACACCCGTTGTGCATCTTTTGGAGGAAGGCATCGAAGATGAGGTTGGGAGATACCGTATTTGTACAGCCAATCATCTATCAATATGTAATTTGAGGCTTGATAAATCAATCTTCGAACCTCTTTCCTATCATTAAGGAGGACACCATCCTTCAGATAATCTACAATTGGATACATCCAAGATTTTTCTTTTAGGCAAGGAGCTAGTTCATAACTCTGCAGAAGAATCGGTGAACTCTTATGTAAGAGAAACTCAACAAAAAGTTCATCACTCAAATCAAGAAATGCCATATGTTGATGGTGATGCTCTTACTCTTCGATATTTTGTGAATTGAAAATGACTGAAATTCTTCCGTGAGCACTCGTACTATCAATAAGTACTTTCTCATTTCTTCTTCTTTCTCTACATAACTTCCTTTGACTTAGTTCACAACAAGTTATGAATCAGAGAAAACTTCATCTTTTTTGGCACCAACTTCCTTTGCCAATTTGAGTCTTGCTATTGGGGCTTTATACCCTGCTTCGTTATTGTTAGTTGGAAATCCAAATTTCAGGACATAATTAACCTTAACATTGTAGGGTCCTTACAGAATAAGAGTCGTACCACTTCCTTCTCTAGTTGAAGAACCATTGACATAAAGATTCCATATCTGCTTCTCAACAATTTCCATACTATCTTCTTCACTTGTGAACTCAACCAAAAAATCTACTAACACTTAAGCTTTTAATGACGTTCTAGGTTTGTATTGTATGTCATAGGCACTTAGTTCCAAGGCATATTTCATCATCCTTCCTGAAGAATTTGGCCATTGCAATGCCTGTCGCAAAGGTTGATCAGTAAGAACTGTGATTTGATGAGCCTCAAAGTACGGTTTTAACTTCCTTGCCAAGAGAACCACTGCTAACACAAATTTCTCAATTTTGGTATATCGATGCTCTAGTCCTTATAGGACATAACTCACATAATAAATTGTCTGATGCTACTTGCAATCGATTTGGACTAACATAGAGGAAAGTGCTCAACTACTGATTGACAAGTATAAATATAAGTTCTCTCCTGGAATCGGTGTTGAGAGTATTGGTGGTGATGTAAGAAATTCTTTAAGCTTGCTAAAAGCTCTTTCATACTCATCCATCCACTTGAAATCTTTTAGATTCTTTAAAATTTTAAAGAATTCTACCCACCTATCCATGCTTCTTAACACAAACCTATTAAAGGTAGCTATTCATCCAGTTTACTCCTGAACCTCCTTGATAATATGAGGAGACTTCAGGTTTCTGATCACATCAATCTTCCTCGGATTCACTTCAATACCGTGTCAAGTGACCATGTGACCTAAAAACTTTCCCGAAGCAACACCAAAGACACACTTCTGCAGATTCAACTTCATATTGTATCTTCTTAAAGTACTAAACATCTCCTCAAGATCAGCGAGATGTCGATCCTCTATCATGCTTTTCACAATCATATTATCAACGTATACTATGACATTTCAATGGATATGTGGCTTGAACATCATAATTTCATGCTGCTGATAAGTTGCTCCGGTGTTTTTTTAACCTAAAGGGCATCACCTATAACAGTATGTTCCAAAGTTAGTCACGAATGATATGTAAACTTCATCTTCGTCATCCATTTTAATTTGGTTGTAGCTAGAAAAAGCATCTATGAAAGAGAGTAAAGCATGTCTGGCAGTTAAATCAACCATCTAATCTATTTTCAATAAAGGAAAGCAATATTTAGGATAGGCCTTGTTTAGATCCGTGAAGTCCACGTAGATGCGCCACTTACAGTTAGACTTCTTAACTAATATGCAGTTGGTTAGTCAAGTTGGATAAGGTTCTTCCCAAATGAATCTTGCCTTCAAGAGTTTCTAGACTTCTTCTTCAATGGTTGTTTGCCTCTCAAGGGTAAAATGTCTTTTCCTCTATTGAATCACCTTTGTGTTTAGATCATTCTAAAGTTTGTGTACCATAACGTCTCTAGGGATACCCGCCATGTCTGAGGGGGACCATGCAAATACATCGGCATTATCCTGTAGAAAGTTGATTAAACTTTGACGAATGTCTATTGGTAAGGGTTTCCCTATCTTAGTCATCTTTTCAAGATCATCTTCTAGTGAAATTTCCTCTGTTTCATCTTTAGCATTAACTATGCCGACTGACTTTCCTTTTAGGCAAGTTTCAACTTGAAAAATTTATTCTCGCCTTAACTCCCTTATATACAATAACTTTGCCAATTATTGATCCCTTTTACACACCCTAACCCCATTAGGAGTAGGAAATTTAGTCTTGAGGTAGGCAATAGAAGGGACGATGACGAATAGGTGTTGACACGGCCATCCTCTTATCATATTATATGGTGACCAACATTTGACAACAAGGAAGTTCACTTTATCCTCCGCAAAATGAACATCATCTCCAATCTGGATTAGTAGAGAAACTACTCTAATTACCCAGATGGTTGATTGTTGAAGGCATACAAATCGTAGCTATAGGATCTTAGCTATACCTTGATCTTTGGTCTCATTTGATCAAAAGCATATTGAAAAATAATGTCTGCTGAACTTCCAGTGTCAATGAGAATTTTCTTGACCTTGAAGTTGACAATTCTTGCACTAATCACAAGTATATCATCATAGGGCCTTTGAAATCTTCTTCTGTGAAGGAAATGGTATTGTCGATTTTGACCTTCTTGCCCTGAATATTGCAAACATAATTAATGGTGTTAGCCGAGTTCAAAGATCTTAATCGGCCTATAAGGGAAGGTCCACCAATAATAGTGTTAGTTTACCATTAGTTGTTTTACTGATGAGTCCATTTCTTGTATCTTTCCTGGTAAGAGTTGGTCAAGTAACATTCTTCTGGTCTTCTCGTCTCCTTTGAGATGGTTAGTTAATATTCTCTACATAATGCATAAGAAACTTTCGCAAGTGCCCTTGCTGAATTGCATCCTCAATCGTGTTCTTAAGTTAGATGCATTCATCTGTGTTATGGCCTTTGTCGTGATGGAAATCGCAATATTTGTTGGAACTTCGTTTTGATGGGTTTCCTCTCATCCTTTCTATCCATTGCAACACACCTCTCTACCCTTGCACCTTCATTAATATGTTTAAAATTGGACAATTGACTAGTGTATGGACTGAATATGTTGGAATTTGTGGCCTCTTTTTCTCCGTGTTAAGACAATTGTCATTGTCCATTTTGAGTCGATCTTTCATACTTCTACTCTTGTCGCCTTTCTTGTCTCCTCCATTTTGATCAACTTCTTGGTGAGCCTTAATATTATCTTCTTGTCAGATGTAAAACATGGCTTTGGCTTTAAACTTGATAAAAGTTCTCAACTTATTTTTGGTGAGAGACTTGAAAAAATCTCTATGGGGCTTGACACTATCAATAACAGTGTTAAGAGCTACACTCATGTTTAGTTTTGAAATTTAAACGATCTTAGCCATAAACCTAGCTAGGTAATCTTTGATAAACTCATCTGATCTCTACTTTATCATGTTAAGGACAGAAGAATCCTTGACAGGAAGCTTACTCATAAGGAAGTGTTGAAAAAACACCTTTGCCAAATCCTCAAAACACGAGATTATGTTCGACTTTAAGTATTTGAACCATGTACTCGCCGCATTCCTTAGTGTTGAAGGAAAAGCTTAGCAGGCTATGACATCACTTAGACTGTGCAACTTGACTAAAGTATGATAGTACTCAAGGTGATCTTCAAGATCATTCATTCCATCATAGGTTTCAAATTACGGCAACTTAATGTGTTGTGGTATCACCTTGTCCAAGATTTTAAGGATAAAAGGGCTCTTCTTAATTTGAAATTGTTTACTCGTCGTAACAAGGATACTAACAGGTGAGGGTCCAACATGGTACACCTACTATGGTTGCCTCTCCTTATCATTTTTCTTGAGTATAGGGGCCGAAAGTCCCATTGTAACTTTAGCTTACTTTCTCGATAATTCGAGAGAATATATTGAGTCATCACTATTCTCTACATGGTGATTGCCATGCTCTTTGTCTTAACTTAGGTAGACATTACCATGGAGGAGATTAAGGATCTCTTCATGTTTTTTGCTCAATTCTTCGTTTTCTTTGGCCAAGTTGAGGCAAAGTTGCTCTAACATAGCCAAACATTACTCATCAGTATGCTTACTTCCCCCCTTAAGGTGGTGGGATGAAGTACTAGCACCTATACTCTTAGTTAATCTAGTTCTTGCCATGTGGGTATGTAAGAAAAAACAGATGGTGCCAAATGTTGTTGTACAATTTTTGAATAATTTCCTTCCTAAAATACAAAGAACTAAAGGGTACCGAAGCCAGTCTAATGTGGTCACTCTAATGCTTAAGTTAGTAAGTGAGTTTAGAAGAAAATAGAGTGAGTAGTTATTAGTTATCAGATAGTTCTTACAATGCTTCTTCTTTATATTTATAGACGAATGCTGAGTGCTTAAAACAGTAATTAATCACATGATTATTAGGATACATGGAGACTTCACAATCAAGTACATTCCTGAAATGTAGGAGTAGTAAGCGGTTATGTAATAAAACTGTGCCAAGAGATAACTGTTTGTGCCACTTAAATTTAAACTAGATATGGCCATCTTGGTTAGCATCTACTGAGAGGTAAATCACTTAACTTCACACCAACTGAGTGGACAAGTAAATCCAACGGATGAAATCCGACTATCAATAGATTCGATGTCTATTTTTTCGCTTGTAAGAGAGGATTTTTGGATAGTTGTAGGCAAGTTATCTAGTTTGACGATTGCTTCTTGAAGGAGGTTTACAATGGAGAAGTGTTATCTACAATAGGTCAAGATGCAAATAATAAAATGTTTCCCATAGCTTGGGTTGTCACTAGGATCGAAAACAAAGACATGTGGACTTAGTCTATGCAAAGGTTGATGGAGGACTTAGAAATTAACAAGGATGATGGAGGCGAAGGTTGGACTATCATCAACAACAAAGAGAAGGTATGGGTATGTTTACTTAGAATCCATTTTGGTTGAAAATTTCCAAGAAAGCTTACCATTTTTGCAAAGTGTCAAACATTTCCTCAAAGTTGTCCTTTTTCCATCTACACCACTATTTAAAGAAACTAACAAGTAGCAATGCATTTGCTGTTATGCAGGGCCTACTGGATGCCAAAAACACCTTAATGCCTACGGTTGAACATAAGATGTGCACAAGGCATATTTATGCAAATTAGGGGGAGTAAGTATAAGGGACCACTTTTAATAAGCTTTTTTGGGTGATATCTAAGAGCACAAACAAATCTAATTATGAGGCTACTTCTCGACATCTATGCAATGCAAACAAGGATGGTTGGATTGATTTGATGAAAACCAACCCTAAGCAATGGTGTAAGTCATTCTTCACTACTAATATTAAGTGTGACATAGTTGATAACAACCTTTGTGAAGCATTTAATGGTTGATTGGTAAAAGCAAGATCAAAGTCAATTATTAACATGCTTGAGGATATTAGGTTGATGGTCATGGAATGAATATACACACAACAAGACAAAGCTAACAAATGGTTTTGCAAATACGGTCCTAAGATCATGACAAAGCTAGAGGAGAATAAGATGGAAGCAATGTAGTGTATGGCTAGATGGAATGGGGAGGGGGGGAGGGGGAATGAATATGAGGTCCAACACAACTCTAACATCTATGATGTCAATATTAGTAAGCGTACTTGTTCTTATTGAGCTTGAGATTTATCAGACATCCCGTACTGCCATGTTGTTTTTACTATTATCCTAACTAGGGGGGATACCTAAGGACTTTATTAATCAACAATAGTGCAAAGACATGTTCTTGAATCCTTATGCATATTTGATAAAAATCATACCAAAAGAGAAAAACCGAACTTCATGGTCTAGAGCCATTGCCATTAAGAACTAAACATGGTAGGATACCAAAGGCAAGAAGAAAGAATCTAGTTGAGCTTGTTAGAGGCGATAAGATGACAAGATATGATAGGAAGATGACATGTACAAAATGCAAACAAAAAGGGCATAATCGCAACATGTGTCTTTCTTTAACTAAAGGAATGGACCAAGCATCAACTCAATACCTGGTTACTCTTATATCTATCCAAAGTAGAGGCAATGATAATGTGTAGAAATAGGTTTATTGCTACATTTATAGTATATGCAATGGCAATCTTACCTTTTTCTATAATGATGTTCTTACCTTAGCAAGGAAATAGGCCTATAAAGCTCAACCCTAGGAGAGTAACCAAAAGAGGCAACAATAATGTAAATGTTGTCCCTTAAGAAATGCCATTGTTTTATGAAGAGGTGTACTTTGTGAAATTTTAGATTACAACTATGTTTCTGTATTTCAGTCAACATATATGCTAATTGTTTGTTTAAATCTTATAGGAAATGTACATTGGTGGACAACATGCATCTTCTCATGACCAGCCACTAGCCACCAAGCTACCCCTATTCTTATGATCAGCCCTAAGCTTCTGCAGCCATTTCTAAGCAGGTGGCCTTTTTTGGCCAAATAGATTGGAGGAGCTATCCCCTACAAACAAGTTGGAGCAACTATAATTGGAATGAACAACGAGCATTTATGCCATTTCATCAAGATTAGGTTTTTCACTCCCAACTACCAACCATACAGTCCCTTAGGCTAACAAATGAGTTAGAACACGACGAAACAAAAGTAAAAGAGCCAATGGAGCTTTAATGCACAATAGATGCACCTAAGGCCATCCAGCCATCTAATGGTGAAACTATAGTTCCCAAGACAAAAATGAAAAGGAGGATAGTAATGGATAAGGTTGTTTCTTTCTTCATGAGACAAAGTATACGTCTAATGGCATTACTAAAGAAGAACTACTTAGAATCACCGAAGGGGAATCCAAAGCATGGTGATATAGGTGGTGTGATCAATCTAGACTAGAAGTCAAGGGTTTTTACACAATAACTACCTCATTTTTATATGGATATAGCCAAGATATGATGGATAGAATTTCTATCAAGCTGATATTTTGATCCCAATATGTATATATGCTAACCGTAATGGGAGTTTTTCATATTAGATATTGGACATATTAGCTTCATATGTATTAGTTGCTTAGAACTTTTCTTAGGAATAGATGTTTGTTAAGCTTTCTATCTTTTTCTTTTTTATTAGTGTAATAGCTACATTTCAAGTCTAAACTGATGATGGTTTATAATATATAAAATGATGATGGTTTATAGAACTTTTTTGTCTTTTGTTAAGTTGGCTATCTTTTGTTTTAGGTCAGTATAATAGATTTTTGTTACGTGAAGATTCTTTCTTCCATGGCCTACAAGCTAATGATAGCTTGTTTTGATTAGTGTAATAGATGTTTTTTTAGCATGGTTCTATTTAGCATTCTTTGTTTTGTCTATTCTTGTTAAGAGTTCTACTATTTTAAAATATCTAATCCTTTATGCAGTATGACATTAACATAGTGTGCTTTGTAGATGAAAGTGGCCATCTTATATATTTTGGAAGTGATGATAGCCTCTATAAGGTGAAATTCCTTCTTTCCATCTTGGAGGATTTTAGAGAAACCTAGTTCCTTTTTGCTATGTTTAAAGAAGTTGGCAAATCATTCATATAAAGGATAAGGGTCATGTATTAGATTACTTCACTTTTAAAAGTAAAAACTCACTCATACAGAATATACGATGAGGGCTATTGATTGTGAGGATAAATTTTTCAGTTAAATAATGTTATATATGTAGGGTTAAATTATCCTAAGGAATGAACTTAAAGTCTTATTAAGTAACCATATTGTGTGAAACAATATCACAGCCATGTTACCATGTAAGGGAGTGGTCAAAACAGATCAAAGGACCCTCAAGCTTTTCCTCTAACAATTTGTCCCCACTAAATTTAGTTTATTACGGTTTGTTGTAGCTATGGATATTCTCTTCATTACTTAATACATTTTTCTTTACAATTTATACCAAATCTTCTCATGGTAATTTGACAAATAAAATCATGTCTCTATAAAATGTTGCAAGCACATCTGATCATTCAGCGTATTTTCCTTTCTTACAATGAATGATTTTAACATCCGATTATAAGGTAGTTTGAAGACAAGGACAAGTTATTTCAAATTTGAAGCCAATTTCTCAACACCCAATACTAAGACAATAGAAGATGCTATGAATGTTTTTAGACCATTAGCATTTAGTAAAAATTTCTCAACAACCAAAAGAAATGAAAGTACAAAAAATTGAGCTAATTAAATGGAATTTCGCTTGCAAAAGGATATGGGAACAGAGAACAAAAAAATCATCCCAATAAGGTACATAGAAGTTGCCTAAAAAGACAGTACAGGCAAATCTTAGCACACACTTGCCTACGTCTTAACATAATACATATCCGTTAAGAGAAATCCCTTATACAACAAGATACTCTAGAAACTATGTCAAAGCTATACCCTCTTTTCCACATCCCAAATTATCCAACATAAGAACAATTTAAGAATTACCTAAGGAATCAACACCCACTTAACAAAATTCCCTATCCTATCATTATTTTTCTTATTAGTGAGTGCCTTCATGTCTTCCTTGAGCATGGAGACCTCTTACTGCAAAGCATCCAACTTTTCTTGCACAACCATAAAATCTAAGTCTTTAATGTTCGACTCTCTAATGTTCAATTCCCTTCTTGTTACCGTAACCTGGCCATCTACTACATCAACTTACCTAAAGAACCCACAACTGTTATTCTCACAGTATATTGGACAACTATAAAATCTTCTTCCATAGTATTTCAAGGTTCAAGCTCATCTCGCACTTCATCCTACAGAAACATTACACATTTCCTGTACTATTAGAGGAGCGATGAACAGGCACAAACGGCAACGGCGATGCTTGAATTGTGTTTCTCCTTTCCATTGTTATGTGCCATTGTTCAGATTTAGGTTTTCATTTTACATTGTCTTAAGGTTTGTGTTTTTGTTAGTCCTTCTATCTATTTATGGCACCAAAAGCACTACTAGATTTCCCTTTCCACCTGGACTTTTGGTTTTAAAAAGAAACGTTTATCTCAAAGCCTACTAGGATAGAAGGACTCTACCTCAGGAGTTTTAACATCTATCACCTATGGAACTAACAGAAGTTGTAGTATGATACACTTTAAAAAAGTTATGTACTAAAATGAAAAATTGATGAGTCTAGATGCTAAAATGAAAATTTTAAAAAGTTCAAGTACCAATACGAGCTTTATCCCCAAAAATAAGTATTACATTAGAAGCCCTTAAGTTAGCCCTAATGGTGGAGTTTATTAAACCATCTCCAACCTAGATGCTGTCAATAAAATTATAGAAAAATGAGACCTTAATGGGATAAAAAGGGCCCTTGTACAGAGAGTAGTGCTCTTATAGCAATCATTTTTATTTTATTTTATTTCTTTTTTCTTTTAAAATTAGAATTGCGTAAAATAACTAAGGAAAAGATTATGATCCCAATGGAATTTTTAGTGATGATGTAGAGATGTTTTTTAAAAAAGAAATTTCTTAATATGTTCAACATTATTTAAGGAACTACATGGAGTTTTTATGTATAGAGATGACCATAAGAGGTTTCTATAGTACTAGATGAACACTATAAGGAACTTGCAACCTTGAGGGTTGTATGGTTTTAAATATCTCTTATGTTTAGGTAAGTTATCTAAACTTAGTTGCAACTATAAATCTAGTGATTCAAAAGCTAATGTTTAAATTTTGTAAGTGTTTTTTTTAAGCTTAACATAGGCTATCTGAAATAAGACTTTAAAGTATCACCTAGGCTTAAGCAAGTTATTCAAGCTTTGTCATACATAGAAATATAATAGTTTGAAAGTTAAGTTTTTAACCAAAATTCCTCAAAACTGGAATTTCAGATATCTCTTATGTTTATGTAAGTTATTCAAGCATAGTGTACATAGAAATCTAATGTTTCGAATTCTAAAGTTTAAACTTTGTGTGAGATTCTTCAAAGCTTGACCAAAGCTCTTTAAAACTAAAGTTTCAAGTATCTTTTATAAGGTAAATGGTATATTTGGTACTTAAACTTTTCTCATTTTGTAATTAACCATCTAAAGTTCAAAATTGTGAATTTGATATCTAAACTTCATCGATTTTTGTAATTAACTACCTAAACTTTGCACATTTTTACAATTAATTACCTAAAATTTGTCAATTTTTATAATTAATCGTCTAGTCTAGGTGCTATCAATGACCTCGAAAAGTTTGTAGATAGTAAATTAAAACTCAAACCTTAGTTTTTAATTACAAAAATAGATAAAGTTGAAGCACCAAATATGACGTTACACTCTCTTATATTTATACAAGTCATTCAAGCATAGTCGTATATAAATATCTAATGGTTTGAACACTACAGTTTAATCCTTCTAAGAGTTTCCAAAGATTGACTAAAGCTCTTCAAAATTGAAATTTCGAGTATCTCTTATGTTTTAGTAAATAATTCAACCATAGCCGTACATAGAAATCTAGTGGTCAAATTCTAAGGTTTAAATCATGTGAGAATTTCCAATATTTAACCTAAGCTCACTAAAATGAAGGTTCAAGTATTTCCTAGGTTCTTTAAGCAATCATTTAAAGAAATCTAACAGTTCAAAATCTAAGGTTTAAGTGTCATTGGAGTTTCCAAATATTGTTAAAATTCTCTTAGACTAAAGTTTCAAGTACCTCTTATGTTTATGTGAGTTATTCAAGCATAGACATACGTAGAAACCTAATGGTTTAAACACAATTAAAAAAAAAAAAAAGCACATGAAATGAACCACCTAGTGCAGACACCCCATTTTTTCCCTTGTTTTTTTTTTTTTTTAAGAATAAGGAAAAGGGTCCTAACATAAAAAATACAAAAAAAAATTACAAACATAGAAAATACAAAAAAAAAATTGAAAAATTAGAGAAAAAGAAAAAAAAAAAAGAAGAGAAGAAGACTTAGGAATGATAAGTTTTTTTTTTTTTTCTTTTTAGTTATAGGTCATTTTTAAGGTACTCATATTAGGGTCATTTTGTTAAGAGTCAGATAAAATCTAAGTGTAATGGGTATGAAATATATTTGGACCTCATTTAGGATCGAATTAATTTATTAATGAGTTTTGGTCCATTTAGGTTTCAATTTTAGGATTAAGGTTTTGTTTGTTAATTTATTTATTTATAATTAAAAAAAAAAAGCTCGGTGCTTCGCAACAAGGCTAAAAGCCCTGTCACATTTTGGACTAAGCAGGCCCTAGCATTCCCAAACCCAGACAAACGCTTGGGAGTTCCTCTAAACATGCATGGGTCATGTGTTCTATCGAGAGAAACAAACTGAAAGTAGAGGAAAATCTGGGTTTCTAGAACCCAAATCCAAAAGCAATTAAGTTGTTATTATTTGTAAATGGATTGAATAAAATCATGATTGGATAATTATCGGAAATTATAAATCTAAGAGTGATAATATTAAATTTGGTAAAATAGAGATTAAGAAGGGACTCAAATCTGGATTCAATTTTATCAAGATGGACTTACAATGATCTGGAATCAGTTAAAAGATTCAAGTTTAAATTCTATAAATAGGCATTACGAAGTGAAATGAGAAAAGGATTCAAATTTTCTTTCTCCATCACAAACATACCACTATCATACTCCATCATCCAACACCTCCATTACCAACCACAGTTACCATTGTAGTGACCAACAACCGCTACTCCACTAAGCTCTTCAAACACTCAAACATACAATCCACGACCCTTATGCATCCAAAACTGCATGCCTAACCATCAACAGCGATTGCATAAACGCATTACTTGTGCTTGAACCAACAATAGGATCTATAGTAATCCATATGTGCACAATACACACCTAACCATCGACACAACAATAGCACAATCCCCACATACACCCTTAGCCATTCACACTACATAACCATACGACACACAAATCCAAACCCCATTCACCGAACCCCACTACTAGCTGCAACAACCTCCAATATAACCCGTATTGACCATCACACCGCTCCGAAGTCCAAACATTAAGTAACATAAACACCACAACCTGTATTATACCAACCTACACTCAATACCACTCACACACCCAACACTCGACTACCAAATTACTACCACATACACACTACTTAACTCTAAAAAACCATCAAACCACTAAAACAATTGGCGTCATTGAGTCTAGACCCCCTAAGCCTAATAGAAAACACACAAAAGTGGTTTTTCCTACTTGCTCCAACGTTGGAATCAATCAGAATCACTCCTTACTACTGTAGTTGGTCCTTTTAACGTGACCTGCTTTGGCCTGTAGAGCTCTTAAAACCAACCTGAGTCTTAACCAAACCCAATCATTTGACCCATGCCTAACGCCCCATCAAATCTGATCCTTCTTTTCTAGTTTCAGTTATTTCATTTCTTATTGATTTATTTATTTTCTCTTTCCTTTTCTTTCTTTTTTTTAGTTGTTATATTTTTGTTGTCTCTTATTTATGTTATGGGTTGTTCACAAAAAAGAAAAAAATAATAAAAGTTGAAAAATGTTCTCACTTAGAAAAGTTTCTTTTTCATAAAAGTAAATTCAATTAATCTATTCTAAAATTAGCACCCTTTTCTAGAATTTTCAAAAACCAAAAAAAAAAAAAAACCTAACTTAAGACCCTTTTATAATTTTCTTTAAATAAAACCAAATGGCTAAAAAATGCAAAACCGACTTTTTTTCAAAATAAAAGAGGTTAACCCACTAATGTTTTTTAAGAATGAATTACAAATATTTAATCTCGACTAAGTGGGTATGTAAGTATCTCCGGAGCAACATAAAATTTATAAAAATTATATTTTTTTCATTTTTGTAAATTATATCTCAAACTCCCTATTTTTTGTAAAATAAATACAATTTCATTTCTTTATGAGTAAGCTTTATTCTCTAAAAATCCAAAAAAAGGGTAATTTTGAAAACTAAACCTAACTTTAGAGAATTAAAAGTGGTTTTCATTAGGGTTTAATAAAGGTAGCCCACAAATTTAGAAATCTCTTGTTTTATTAAAATTAATTTTGTCAAAGACTGATAGCTGAGTTGTAAACAATCCACCCAATTCTTTTCTCGATCACGATCAAGTGGCAACTCCAAACAATTTTCAAATTTAAAAAGAAAATCAAAATTTTTCCTTATTCCCTAATCGAAGGTTAATATTAAATAAGTTAAGATTTAATATTAATTGGAATGAGGAAAATAAAACTAAAATATAAAAACCGAAAAATCAAGCTTGACAGCTTAACAAGTCAACTAGGGATCGAGAAGGCTAAACACTTGAGTTTTCCAAAATTAGGATTATTCTTCAAAAATATCTAAGTTAATTATTCATGTAAATTTCCTTTTTTATAAATTGTTGTACTAACCTATTTGTTGTAGCTTACCTATGGGGTTTCCTTGGGGTTTCTTTTTTTTTTACCTTATGAATCATATATGTGGTAGATGAGGTCAAAACCAAGCTATCCTAGGACCTTAGGGGGGGAGGTCATTGTGTGAGTTTTAGATGTTTTAGGGTAACCACGTTCCATGAACAATCAAGCTACCTCACTCAAGCTTCGATGTGACCAAGAAACCGTTTCTTTAGAAACATGTGAGGTCACAAAACTTAAGGACCTTTAGAAGCCACCCGTTTGCATACATGAAAACTTTTTCAAAGGATTGGCAAGAACCCATAATGTGTTAGACCTAAATGAAGAATTGCAATTGTGAAGTTGTATTTTTCCCTGTATTATGCTTTTTTGTTGCAGCCATTTTTGAAATTTTCCCTATAAATATTTTATAATGATTACATGTAAAGTTTAGAATAGGCTTTGATTGTAATTTTATTTATTTATTTATTTTTTGGTAGATATGGCTAAATCAACTCGAGCTACTTTTAAAGAAACCTATGTTCATCCATCTCATAAGCCTTAAAAATCACTCCAGACCTAGTTTTAGCTTCTCAGCCTAGATAGACAAGAATTCATTAAAAGCAAGATTGGGCTTATATTAAGATTACTGTAAATATTACTCTAATGTGAGCCTTAATATATTTATGGGAGCTCAAAGCTGTTGCATTTTGCCTTGGCCCGCACTAGTTGAGTCCAACCATCAAAGAGTACTCCCAATTGCTATGGGCCCTTACTATTATTAATGATATCTATGTCCCAAACCTAGAAGCTATTGCACCGAAGATCTTTAACATGTTACTAAGAGTCAGAAAAGCCGAGATAAACCAAATTGTGGTTTAAAGGAAGACTATTTAGATGGAGGACTCATCAACTAGTTTTCTACTAAGCTAAAACACAAAGAAAAGCAGGACATTTTCTGATAAGGATTGTAGGACATTTTTTTATAAGGATCACAAAGTAATCACTCACTCTTGAGTGCGACGACTCACCTATATGGCTTGCCAAGCTGTCTAAGGAGAGTTAAACTTTAAAGAACGATCCTTTCTCTAATCTAACCAGCCAAATTACTTTGCTCTCTATCTCATTAAAGAGGCTCCCGAGGTGACCGACTTGTTGCTAGGTTGACCCCTTTACAATTCATCAGCCCATGGTTAAGCATCGAACCTACCTACTATCAACCTAATACATTGCCAAGGTCAAGCCACCCTTAATCCCGAGCCGACCAGACAATGGGCCATTCCCTTAACCAATCCTTCCTTAGCCCAGAACATCCAGGCTGTTAAGCATCCGACCCTGACCTGATTTATTCAAAACCTATTTTGCTTAGCAAACAACATCATCGAAACTACCAAATGGACAATTGACACGCGCCTCATTTTCTGACTTTCATACTATCCTTTTTGTATTCAAATATCCTTTTGCCTGATTACAACTTTGCCCTTGTGAACTATATATCTTTCCTTTTGTAATAGGTATCCTTTTTTGTAAATTACAAATACTTAAGACTTGCCCTAATTAGGCCATATAAATGCTGGTAATTTGCAATAGCTACAATAGTAAATGACATCGACCTTCCAGATGCATTTTTCTTCGTGAGCTAAGCGCCCTTTGCTTACTCTCAATTAGTCTTATCTAATCCATTGTAAGTGTGGATTAGTGACTAGTGCCCTTGGCTACACTTGTTCATAATATCAAGTGTAACTTAAGCTTGTGTGAGGTATTAGTAAGTCATATCCACCGTCAGTACATGAGGACTCCTGCTCAACCTTCGACTTCCATTTATCTTTCAGATCATCTTGTGGTCTAAACCCACTCTTGGTTCATGTGATATCAGTAGCTGTATGTCACCCCCTTTCCTGGTGATCCGTATCGTTTTTTGTGTAGACCTAAAAACTTGGCACCAGCACCAAGTCAATGCCTATATCTTGATGGCCTTCAATGTCATCCTATTCCTTAATAAAAAATGTTGAGTCTACTTCAAAGTTGCAGAAATGGTAACCTAATTTCTTAAAGGAAAGTCAAACGTACCTGCCTTCCTGGCTAAATAAATCTGCTCACTAAATCATCTCAGAAGGAAGAAACATGGAGATTTAAAAACCAACATAGCTCTAATTTTGGTTTGGTTCATTAGCCACATAAGGAGTCACTAGCTCGATTTCAATCAGGCTGACAACGATATGATCTCATTGAGTCTTTTGAAGAGCTAATCGAGTTGCCTGACAATATAGACACCTATTACTAGGTTCAATATTTTTAGGGTATAAAAGCCAAAGAACTACTTTAGATGCTTAGATAGTTTTTGAGTAAGGAAATGGTAAAAGAGTGTGAAGGTTTCAAAGTAGTACCTCTCATCGGTTTTAACCTCTATACCGGGTACATTCTAGCCAATGGACCTACTTAAAACATGATTCCAAGGACATCATTAGAGCCATCTCACTTAACTTTCATGACCTTAACATTCTAGTGGCTAATAAGGTGACTAAACTTTTAAGCATTGAAGCTCTTTGGTGTAAAAGGAAGACTACCCGTACTACCAAAGGGATACCTAATAGAACTCAAACATCTAAAGGATTTCTCCATCACCAATTGCAAAAGGATATGGAAGAGGCAAAGGAGAAAGAAGAAGTCCGAGTTGAAGCTGAACCAAAGAAAGCAAGTGAAGGAGAGTAAGAATTGAAAGCCCGATGTAAAGAATATCACCAGAAGATAAAGCCTCTAGAAGCATAGCTCAAGAAAGTTAGAAGCAAGGAGGTGGAGACTTCTAAGATTTAGAAGAGGAAGAACGCACAAGTCGAATCCAACAGTAACAAGAAGAATAGAACATAGTTTTATTTTTTCTTTCTTTCTTTGAGGAATTTTTGTTCAAATGTAATAAGTGATGTAAAGCTTCACAATTACAAAAATTAATGAAAGCTAGTTATGTTTTGCCACATTAAGGGTCGCTTGCCAATTTAAATTTCCTTATATCCATGTGCCATACATTTTTGCATTTGTACATTTATACTCTTTCTAGAAAAAAAAAATGTATATATGTGCCAACTTTTTGTGAGGTGCTCTAATCAAGTTTCAAAATAGCTCCCAAACGTCAAGTCTTTCAAAGAAGTCCGATCAAAACTCATTCCTATACCAGAATGGCCACTCGAGGAGACGACAACAACAACAATGCTGAGATTGTTGATCCTACTAAGCTAAGAATCCTCTCTTTGGAAGGGGCCATGGAAAGGATGGTAAAACAGATGAGTTTCCTTATGGACAATATCACCTTACTTTGAGCCACAGCACTAGCTAATGAAGAAAGCTCAAAGGCCAGTCATGGGAAGATTGAGGCTCCGCCTCCAAAGTAGAGGGGAATTACCCAAAGGACCCATTTGAGTCAGAAGGAGTTCATCTAAAGTTTAACCCGACTTTCAAGCCTGATACATATGTATCCCCAGCTAACATAAGGCTAGCTAACTCGAGGCCTAATATAGATAGTTTGAAGGAATTAGAAAAGAAAATAACCCAACAAATAGCTAAAAAAATGAAGGCACTTAGAAGTTATGATGAGTTTTGTAGACACCCAATTTTTGCTCCATTTATTTTTATTTATTTATTTTTTCCTAATAGGATAAGGGGTCCTAAATTAGGGAGAACGTAAAATATAGAAAATTAAAGAAAATCCAAAAAATAAGAAATTTAGAAAAAAAATGGAAAAATAGGAAAAGGCATAAAAAAATAACAAATCTAGGAAAAACATCAAAAATAGGAAAAAAAAAACACAAAAAAAAAGAAGAAATTTAGAAAATACAAAAAAAAATGAAAAAATTTTAGAAAATTGAGAAGTAAAAAAAAAATTGAAAAAATAAGATTTAGGGAATTTTTAATAGAATAGATTTTAATTAAAAGGGGAGACTACTGGGTCTAGACTTAGATTTAAATTTAGCCTAAGTTGACCTATGGTAAACCACATGCACACATACACATACGAAGTAGACCTAAGTTTGATCCTTAGAACAAGCGTCCAATGCCCTCTTGTTTTTTTCCCTCAATTGGACACGTGTCGGCCTATTGTTAGCCAACACATTTTCCATCTCTTTCCCCCTATTTCCTTTATTTTCTCGCACCATATCCACCCAACTAGCTTAACTCAAAGCCTTTTTTTGTCAATTTATCTTCGTAATTTCATCAATTCAATGGCAAAATTATGAAGATTGCTTAGGATAGTTTGTATTCAATCCAATAACACACCCCAATTCGGATGTTTGGAGGATCAAATCAACTTTAGAAAGTCCAAGATGACCTTGACCCGAAATTCTAGCAATTTATGAAGTTGAGCAAAAATAGATAGAATCAAAGCTTCTAAACACTATAATCCCATTCTTCCAACAACTTATCGTACCATTTCCTCTTTAAATGAAGATTACCTGAACTTCACGGTTAATGTCGTGTTTGACCATTAAAAGTACTTTCCAAGCTCGACATCCACCATTAAAGAGCTTGCTAAATCAATCCAAGCTTAGCAAGTATAAGTGGCAACCTCCAATGACACATGAGGATACACAAATAGTAGAAAAACTTCATCAAAAACACTCCTTCAAGCTTCACCATTGAGCTCCTCTCTCTCTCTCTTTCTCGTGACATTCTCTCACTCTAAGGCTTCACCGCCACTCAAAGTAATCCGAGCAAGCTCACCACCACCAAAGTTCTACTTCAATAGCAACACCCAACCTAGCCTTCCCCTCACTCCACCGTACACTCCAATGCTTCACCAAACTCCACCTCCTTCAAACCCTTAGTAGTCGCTACCGCGATTCCCAAAAACCACTAAATCGAGCTCTACTAACTTGAGCATCCTCCTTACCCCCCACCCCTTAATCCAATATGAAAATCACAAAAGTTTGATTTCCTAATCAAATTGGTGCTCAGAACAGCCTGAAGCGTCCCTCTACAATCGCTACATCATCCAACCTAAACCCTTTATTTTGACCCAAGCCGCGCCTAACGATTTGACCCACGTACTTCAACTCCAAATTCAATACGAACTTTTGCTTCATATATTTTTTTTCGATTTGTAATTTTTTTTCTTTTATATTTATTATTTATTTTGTTTGTTTATTTGGTTTATCATAAAATGTCAATGTAATTGCAAAAAAAAAAAAAGAAAAGAGAAAAAAGAAAAAGAAAGAAAGAAGAAAAAAGAAAAGGGAATGAAAGAAAAAAAAGGAAAAAGAATAATTTATTTATTTATTTTTAGTATAGTGAAAATAGATAAAAATTAAAAAGATAATAAAAAATAATAAAAAATAAGGAGTTAATGAATAAAATTGTTTTTAACACTTAGAAAAATCGGGTTTTCCAAAATAAATGAAAATAATTGGACTTTTTTTTTTTTAAATTAGAGCCCTTTAGAACTTTCCAAAAAATAAAATTTCCAATTTATGACCTTCTTTTTTAGAAATTTCCTTAAATAAATCAAATTGGATTAAAAACGTAAATCTAATGTATTCTCAAATTAAAACAAACCTAATCCACTAAAGTTTTACAAAAAAAAAACTACGTATGTCTAATCCTGAATAGCGGGTACATAAGTACTCATGGGGTGACGATAAAAATAAAAAAAAATTAATTTTGCTTTTTTAGTTTAGATTACTTCGTTTATCCAATTAGAGTAACTAATAATCGAGTTCTATCTCTTAAAATCGAAAGGTGATTTTTAAGTTTAATTTTAAATTTAAAAAGCTAATGGTACCCATAAGAATTTAAAATTCTTAACCTTCGAATCAAAATCTCTTGTTTCAAGACCGTTTTTCAAAATCGATTTTTATTGAAAGACTGTCAAGCTTGGTTATTCACCCTCTCGATTCTTTTTATAAAATTAGGTATTCTTTAAACTGACTAGTACTAAACCTTACCCATTTAATATTGATCCTCGACTAGAGTTTAAAGAAAATCATTTTTTTTTTTCAACTTGAAAAAATTTGAAGTAACTATCCAATCGGAATTGGGAAAAAGGGTTAAGTTATAACCAATTGGGTAGATTGATTATAACTTAACTACCAGTCTATCGATTAAAAAAACCTATTTTATAAATACAGCTTTTTGAAAACCAGAGATTTGGATTTAGGGGCTGATTTATTAAACTATAAACGGATATCACTTATTAACTTTTCGAACTTAACTTCGCTTTTTAAATATGCCCTTTTTAATTTGTAAAAAACAGCTAATCATGATACACGCGACTAAATTAATTAATTTACATAAATATCTAAAAATGAAAAAAATAAAACTTCCATATTTTAAGTCGCCCCGTACTTACATACGAGTGCCTACGTACTTACATACGAGTACTCGCTATTCGGGATTAGACTTCCGTAATTCGTTTACCAAAAATATAGCGAGTTGATTTAATTTTAACTTTGGAAAAATTGCCAAGTTTACGTGTTTTACCCATTTTGAGTTCATTTGAGAAAATTTCCTAAGGGTCCTAAGTTGGTTTGTTTTGGAAAACCTAAAGTACCCTAATTTGGAAATGATCCGTTTTATCTTTAGTTATTTTTTGAAAAAATATATTTTTCTAAGCGGTAAAACGTTTTTCTTTATTATATATTTTTTATTTTTGTATCTTCATATTTTTTTATTACTTATCTTTTTTTGTTGAAATGTAAAAATAACTAAAAAAATAAAAACAAAATAAAATACTTCCTCTTCTTTTTTTTTTTCCTTCCTTTTTAGTTTTTCTTCTCTTTTTTCTTTTCTTTTTCTTTACATTACAATGCATCACACAATAATAATAAATAAATTACAATAAGAAAAGAAAATAAATAAATAAACAAAAGATGGGCCGGACCAAAACTAAAGGGATTCGAATTGAACTAAGGCATGTCGGTCGCGGTTTAGGAGTAAGGTTGGATGTAATTCGAGGACGAATCCGGGTCGAATTCGTTGGGTCGGATCGGACCGGGTTCCACTATTTCTAGGTCGTGGTAGCTCAATCAAGTTGTTTCCAACTGGTTTTTTAAGAGGGTGAGGTAGTTTTCATGGACGGTTTATTGGACAATAGGGGTTTGGCGAAGCGCCGCGGCCTAATTTAGCTGGTGGCAAGAGTCGTCACAGTGGTGGGTTGCGAAGCTACTACAGTTTCCAAGTGTGGAGGATGAAGGAGGCGGTTTAGATCTGAGGTGAGGTTGGTTCAGTAGGTGTCACTATACGGTTCTAGGAGAAAGAACGGGTTGTCGTAGATGTGGTAGTGTCATGTTTATAGTTTGTACGACAGTGGATATGAGATTCGACGGTGGAGAGAAGGTAAGGGTCGATCATGTGTTAGTGTTACGTTGGTTTATGGGTTTGGTGTAGATGTTAGGTTAAGTGAAGGGTAAGAGTGGTCCGAGTTCTAGGGGTTTGTTGTTCGTCTGGCGTACGAGGATGGAGTAGTCAACGGAGAGTGGTAGGGAGTGATGAGAGAGTAAAGAGAGAGAAACAGTGGGGGGAGAGAGGGTTCGAGGGTTCGGTCGTACATTGGTTTGGTCGGTGTTCGTGTATGGTGGAGCTTGTTTGGTTTCGTGGGTTGGGTGAGTGAGAGAGGGAGTTGTGCGAGAGAGAGAGATTAGAGAGAAATAGATGTTGAGGGAGAGAGAGCTTGTACGGTAGGAGTTAGGAGAGAGTGTGGGAACGAGAGAGACTGACAGTGAAGGAGTTGGTGGAGAGAGAGTGAGTGTTGGTCTGAAAAAAAATCCGAGAGCGAGAGAGGGGAATTTAGCCAAGGAGAGAGAGTGCTGTATGTATGGGGGAGAGAGAGAGAGAGTAGCTGAGTAAGAGAGAGAGAGAGAGAGACGAGTGAGAGTGGTGGAGTGATCAGAAAGTGGGTCCCCGTGTATGACTATGTGTTCTTTTTTTTTTTTTAAATCCCCCTACTGTTTTCATATAAGAAAGAGGAGGAAAGTAATTTTGTTGTCGCAACAAATCACAACGCACCAAATGTCACGATTAGATATGTAGCCTAATGATATTTTGACATATGGCAATATGTAGAAGAAAAGGAAAAGATAAAAAAAACAACCTTAAGTCTTCGGTGAGTTTCGAACCCCTATCCTTTACCTTAATACAAGTATTTTACCATTAGGTCGTTGGCTTATACTTTGTCTACACATATGGACTAGGTCAGATCGAGATAGATTTAAATATAAACTTAAGTCCAATAGTCTTTTATTAAATTTTTTTTAAATTATAATCCTATTATATTTAAACAACCTAAAAATTTATTATTTTTTAAAATTCCTTACTTTCTTAAATTTTTCCATTTTTTTTGTATTTTTTCTAAATTTCTTATTTTTTTGTGCTTTTTCCTATTTTTTCTAAATTTCTTCATTTTTTGGAGTTTTTTTTTTTAATTTTCTATTTTTTTGAACTTTTTCTAATTTAGGACCCTATAACTTAAATTGAAATATAAAAGGAGAGCAAAAATTAGGTGTTTACAAAAACCAGTGGCTAAGTTATAACCAATCTACCTAATTGATTATAACTTAACTGGTTATAACTTAACTCTTTTTCCTAACTCTAATAGGGCGGTGACACCAAAATAATTTCTAAATATAAAAGAACTAATTTTCTTTAAACCTTAATTGAGAGTCAGTATTAAACAGGTAAGGGTTTAATACTGATCGGTTTAAAGAAGACTTGATTTTAAAAGAACCAGGAAGGAAAAAACCAAGCTTGACAAGTTTGAACAGGTTGGAATAACATAATTCTCTACATATGACATTGGAGCCAACCCCAAAAAGTTTAAGGTACTAGAGTTTGAAAAGTACAATGGAACAGGATGCCCCAAGCTTCATACTAGACTATACATGAGGAAGATGGATAAATATGTTCAATATGACCAACTTATGATGCAAACATTCTGGGGTAATCTAATAGGTCTAACCTTAACTTAGTACGCCTAACTTAACCTAAACCAGATAAATACATGGGAGAAACTTGCCAGGGCATTCTATGAACAATACAAGTTCAATGTTGAAGTAGCTCCAACCATAATGGATTTAGACGCCCTGTAGAAGAAAAACATCGAGTCATTCAAAGAGTATGCTCAAAGATGAAGATCCTTAGCTGCAAGGGTAACTACTCCCACAACTGAGAAAGGGCTTAAATTAACTTTCATTAATACCTTAGAAAGGCCCTATTTCTCCCATTTGATTAGGTAAGCATCATCTGGATTTTTCGAAGTAGTAGCTATAGGGTGCAGGATTGAAAGCACCATCTCATTTGGTATGCTTAAAAAATCGTCAGATAGAAGACCATCCACTTCGTCTTCTATTTCTAAACTAGTAGTTAACAAGCTTAAGGAATCTACAGTCAGTTTAGTAAATTCAAATTTCAAATTGAATGTTCAAGTCTCTTTCAAGACAAATCCATTGCCAATTCAACATCAATTTAGAAATCAACCCCAGGCCAATAGGGCCCCCAAACAGTTTACCAAGATACCAATCCCTTTAACTCAAGTCTTTAAGAAGTTGTGAAAGAATAATTTGATTCAGTATAAGCTCCCTAATGATCGATACAGGCCAAGAGTTTATGATCCTAATCAGAAATGCAAGTATCATTGTAGGTAAGTGGGGTACTCAACCGATACATGTTGGAGACTGAAGAACAAGATTCAAGACTTAATAGATGAAGGTTTAGTACAACTAGATTTTGTGGAAACCCCAACCCTGAATGTTAACAATAACCCCCTACCTAACCAAAGCCCGGTTATCAGCATGATTTATGATGACTTCAAATTCACCATCAACATGATTGGTCCAGACAAGAAGCCTAGGGTTTTTGAGTTCTACACAAATAAGCAAGCCCTAAAAGCTAAGAGGTTCACTTATAGAAAACTACAAAGTCACCCCATTTAACTATTGTGTAGTAAATCAAGAGAAGTCAAGTCCTCTAGTAGGTGAATTACTCAATCTGGAAGGGTTTATGACCCATACGAGGAGCTCAAGAAGAAAAGTGTGCCAGAAGAGGCAAATGACAAAACAATTGAATATGAGGATGGGCTATTTGCCTGTACCAAAATTATCAAATCAAGTGAACATAAGATAATGGAACAACTTACTAAGACTCTGACATAAATATCATTAATAGGTTTGTTAATGACATTCGAACCACATAAGGAGGCTCTGTTTTGTACCTTGAGGGAGGTTAAGGCCCTTCGTGAAATGCTAACTAAGAAAATAGGACTAATTACCAACTCTATCCTTACTATGGATCAAATTTCCTTTTCAATGAAAGAATTGGGTAAAGAAGGTAATCAGCACATGAAACCACTTTTTATAATGGTAAGGAGTAATTACATGACCATTACTAAAGTACTCATCAACAACAGATCATCACTGAACATCTGCCTACTCAATACCCTAGATCTGTTGGGTGTTGACACAACTGCAATCAAGCCCAATTCTACCACAATTAAGGCCTTTAACAGTTCTAGAAGAGATATTATAGAGGAGATAAACTTACCTATTGATATCAGCCCTCATAACTTTAGTATTTGATTCTGGGTTCCAGACATCCCAAGATCTTTCAACTTACTCTTGAGAAGACCTTAGATTCATACAGTAGGGCATACCTTCAAGCCTATACTAGAAGGTGAAGTTTATCTCAAATGGCCAAGTGGTTACGATTTTAGAAGATCAAGACTATGATATTTACAAGGAAACAACCATACCTTATATAGGAGTTGAAGAGTAAGAGGAGTTTAGTTTGTAGATGTTCAAAGAAGTGTGCATGATTACTGGTCCCAATCAAAAAAAGAATGAGAAAGTAAAGTTTAAGGAAGGCTAAATTGGTACTTATGGATTTGGCTACAATCTGACTCTAGTAGAAAGATTTCCAAAGAAACAAGTTAGGAGCAAGAGAGATAACAGATTATACTATACCTCGATCACCTTCCCACCACTAATCAAGACATTTATCTAAGTAGAGACACGAGCCCTAGAATCTGCCGAAGAAAAGATCGGCAAGCTCATCTCATAAGCTCCAGTACCATCTAAATAAATGGTTTTTCATCCCTATGTAGAGCAACAGGCCTTCCCTAGGGTAAAAGGTGAACCATAGTTTAAGTTTTTTTTTTTTTTAATTTTCAATTGTTATTGTTCCAAATTTATTAGTGAACCTTTTCAACATTCAATGAATAAAATATTAGTTTCTTTCCTCCATTGTGTTTAATTCTCTTCTACTTATGTACACTCTTTTCTTTATATACTTTGCTTAGATCTAATGCTTCGAAAGAAAACTAGGGATACCTCAAGTAGATAGATAATGAAAATATTGATATCACTTTCGACCCTACTGGGTTAGTCGTCAACAGTAATGCTAATGACTACAGTGATATGCAAGAGAAATGGCAAAAACACGAATTGGGTAAAATTCCCATTAACGAACTAATTGAAACAATTAATGTAGGGGCTAAGGATAATCTAAAGAATTTGAAGATTGGAGGGAATTTAAAAGAGAAGCAAAAAGTAGAAATGACCATGCTGTTGATTGAATATCAAGATGTGTTTATATGGTCTTATGAAGATATGCCTGAGTTAAATTCATCAATTGTAGTTCATTATCTACCTATAAGACAAGATGTCAAGCCCGAAAAGCAGAAGTTAAGAAGATTCCAACCTAACATCATTTTGAAAATCAAGGAAGAGGTTAAGAACCTACTTGTAGTTAGTTTCATTGAGGTATCTAATTATCCGGAATGAGTAGCCAACATTGTTTTAGTGATGAAAAAGACTGAGAAGATTAGAGTATGTGTAGACTTCTGAGACCTTAACCAAGCAATGCCTAAGGACAACTTTCCTTTGCCCTATATTGATGTCTTAGTAGATAATACAACCGAGAAATATCTCTTCTCACTCATGGATGGTTTTTTTGGATACAATCAGATTCGAATGTCTAAAGAAGACAAGACCAAGATGACCTTCATTATAACTTGGGGTAGGTTTTGCTACAAGGTGATGCCTTTCGAACTTAAGAATATTGGGGCAACATACCAAAGAGCAATGGTTGCAATCTTTCATGACATTATGCATAAAGAAATAGAAGTATATGTTGATAATATGATTACAAAATCCAAAGAAGGGGAAGATCACATAGATAATTTAAGGAAGCTATTCGATAGATTAAGGAAGTTTCAACTAAAGTCAAACCTACAGAGTGTACCTTTGGAGTAACATCAGGGAAATTGCTAGACTTCATAATTAGCCAAAGGAGCATCAAAGTAGATCCCAATAAAGCCAAAGCCATAATTGACATGCCTCCTCCACACAAAGTCAAGGAAGTGAGAGGATTGTTGGGCCATTTGAATTACATAGCACTATTTATATCTCAGCAAATAGATAAATGTTGCCTTTTGTTTAAGCTGTTGAAAAAAAATGCTAGTGTCAATTAAGATGAAAAATGCAAAGAAACCTTCATGAAAAGTAAGGAATATCTTGTAAATCCTCTAGTGTTGGTAGCCCCTAACTTAGGAGGCTGTTGCTTTTATATCTTATTGTGCTACCTAAATCTATTGGATGTATGCTTAGCTGGAAAGATGAAGAAGGGAAACAGTGAGCTATTTATTATTTGAGCAAGAAATTTACAGAGAGGGAGCAGAAATACTCGAAAATTAAAAGAACATGTTATGCATTAGTTTAGGTTGTGCACCACTCAAACAATACACATTCTATTACCAAATTGAATTGATTACACAACAAACCTCCTAAAGTATTTAGCAGAGAAACCAACCCTAATAGGCAAAATCTCGAAGTGGTAGATGTTATTATCAAAATTCAACATCATGTATGTGAATCAAAGTTCAATCAAAGGGGTAGGCCTGGCAAATCAACTAGTAGAGAATCCCCCTAAGGATACACCTTGATAAGAATCAGGCTACTAGGCCTTTAACTCGCGGTCGAGCTCGAGGACTAAAAGGATTAATGAAGCAAATCCTCTTACTCCAGCCGACTCCTACCGAAGCTGAGATACTCTTTGCTGCTGATCAACTCTCTAAGCTATGCTAAATGACTGCCCATCTTTCAAAAATTATGTGCCCAATGGAAGAACGCCTTAAAAATAGCCAAACTTCACACACCTCCTCGGTCTTGTCTGACCCAACCCCTTACTCAACAACATTACTGTTGAGAAGCCAAGAGATCCAATGTATCAGCCACTCCTATTCGAACGAGTCCGTACCTGCTTGATACCCCTGCTTAACTACCCAACTAGCTCGCACTACTTTGTCTACATCATCCAACAACACCACCAATACATTGCTACCACATGTTCGGGACCACTTGTAGAATCTGCTACTATAATCATTACTTTTCCGTAAATATTCATTTTTACTTTTTGTATAGTTTGTACGTTACTTCTTTAGGATAATACCCTATTTATCTTTTCCTTTTTAAGTAAATTGTCCTAAATTCTCGAGTATAAATATCCCTATACATGTAGGCGCAAATGATGAGATTATCATTAATACATTGGATATTTTCCTTTTATAAAAATTGCTTGTTTATTCTCATTTCACTCTTATCCTAATCCATAAACAAGGCTAGGTAGCAAAGAACCTCATCAAATCAACTCGTGCATCATGTCGAGCTGTACCATAAGTTCTCGAAAATTCCATTAGTTCATCATATCCTTTAGAGCTGTTTGTAGGTTTTGCTTACTTTTCCCTCATTTTTTTTTTTTATCCTTCCTATAAGTTTCCCTTCACCCTTTTTCAAGCTTTCGGCAAGCTTGGACCTATCCCTGCAACTGGCCTTGTCTATTCTTGGCTCCAATTCGCATCATCCTGGTATCAAAGTGGAGGTTTCATTTAGATTATAATCTTAAAGTTCCCTATTTGTACCCTATTTTTAAGCATATGAAACAGAGCAATTCTCTATGTTAATTTAGCTGCTGTGTTTGCTAGTTATTAAGCTTCTGGTTTAAAGAAAGTATATATTGTGTAATTTCGAGAGAAACTATCAACTGTAGCACCGAATTGAGGAGTTTAGGATTTGAATCTTTCGGAGAAAATGATAGACCCGAGTATTAATGCTAGTGCTAAGGATGAAAATAGTGGTGTTGTCTACCATGGCCGAAAATCTCAAGGTATTTCAAGAAGCATGGATGAAAGACTTGATGAGGTAGCAAACTTCCCAATGGATTTAACCCAAGTTGTTCATGCATTGGCTTATCAACCTACTAAAGCCATACATAATATCCCATAAGCTACCCGGCCTGCTAAAGGTTAGAATTCAACTTGACAAGCTTGAGGTGGAGGAATATGTGGAACGATTGAGAAGAAGGATTGACTTAGGAGATTTAGATGAAGATGACAAGGAAGAGTATGAGGAAGAAGAGCAAGCTCGAACACCCCAAGCATCCAACCATGTGAAGCTTCAAACTTGGAGCTTCAATGGGTGAGGAAGTATAGATGATTACTTGGATCAATTGGGGATGGTGGAGCTTATTGAGTTCTCCAGATATGCCATCATGTGGTGAAAGAATTTCCAAGTCATACGAAGATGAAAGGATTACCAAGAGATTAACACTTAGCCTGAGATGAAGAGAATGCTCCAAAACAGGTTTGTACCGGATACCTATCTATAAGACACTTTTACTCGGCTTCAAGAGCTAAGACAAGGAAGCTGAACTGTTGATAAGTATATTCAAGAGTTCCAAATGCTCATGATTCACTATGAAGTAGAGGAACCATTAACACAAGCAGTCTTTAAATTCCTTACTGGGTTGAGAAGTGATATCCGAGATATCATGGAACTCCAACAATTCGCTACAATGGATGAGGTTATATGGATAGCCCAATGAGTAAAGAGGCAGAGAAGAAATAGAATGCCAACCCGACCTCCAACAAGTCGAATTGGTCATCTAAGTTGACCTAGTCAAGGAAGTTACCAAACCCAATCAAGTACCGAGCTGACCTAAAAGGTAGATGTCCAAGCCGACCTAACAATGACATGCCAACCTAAACATACAAGAAAGGACAAGGATCTGGAAGGAAGACAAACCAAATCAAATCTTTCAAATGCAAGGGTTTTGGACATATGGCTGCTTAGTGTTTGAACCGAAGGACTATGGTCATTAAGGGAGACGTCCTAAAGCTTGAAGGGGACAATATTGATGAGGAACCCAAGGAAGAGACTCTTGTTGAGAAAGAAACTACTCGGGAGAATGAACTGATTGAAGAGGATGTGTTTGCTGAGGACTTAGATCAATTAATCCTAGTTATTCGATGCGTAATGAGTTTAAAGCCCTTACATGAGGAGGAGCAAAGGGAGACCTTGTTTCATATCACCTGCAAGGTAAATGATCGGTTATGTGTACTAATTATAGATAGTGATAGTTGCACCAATGTGGCATTAGTCGATTTGGTCACGAAGTTGAAGTTTCCAACTATCGTACATCCGAAGCTATATAAATTGCATTAGCTAAATGAGAAGGGAACACTATATGTCACTCGACAAGTACTACTGTCAATCATGATTAGAAGTTACTCCAACGAGATTCTTTGTGACGTACTACGCATGTGTGCATCACACGTGTTACTAAGCCGACACTAACTTTATGATAGAAGAGTTACCCACGATGGATACAAGAACACCTACATATTCGAGAAGGATATGGAAGGAAGATCACGTTGAACCTGATACTGCTAAGTCAAGTTAACAAACTGTAGGCAAAACTTGCTCGAGGATCGAAGAAGACTCTAATGATGAGTAAAGCTGAGCTCCGAAAGGCTATTCAAGCTGACATAATGACCTTCTTGTTGGTAAGTCAACTATTAGAGTTGAGGGAATAGGTTGAACTACCCATGGAAGTAAGGGAGCTACTAAATGAATATGCCGACCTGTTTTCAGAATAGTTTTTGAAAGGTTTACCACCATTCAGATGCATCAAACACTGCATTAGGTTGGTACTTAGCACTATCTTGCCAAATAAACTAGCTTATCAAATGAACCTCGAACAAGTTGCTGAGCTCCAATAACAAGTCAATGAACTAATGGAAAGAGGGTACATAAGGGAGAGTCTCATTCCTTATGCTTTTTCAGTACTCCTAGTGCCAAAAAAGGATGGAACCTGGCGAATGTGTATTGACAACTGAGTCATAAACAGGATTACAATCAAATACAGGTATCCTATCCTTAGGTTAGATGACATGCTGGATGAATTGCGTAGAGCTAAGATTTTCAGCAATGTTGATCTAAAATCTAGCTATTATCAAATTCGCATGAGGTTAGGAGATGAGTGGAAGACTACATTCAAAACTTGGCATGGACTCTACGAATGGATGGTAATGGTATTTGGTTTATCAAATGCCCCGAGCACTTTCATGTGCCTAATGAATCATGTGCTAAGAAATCTGATAAGGAAGTGTACCGTAGTGTACTTTAACAACATCCTAGTGTACAATGCCATCATGTTGAGTCACTGTAAACATCTCCATGCCGTATTAGATGTGCTCTATACCAAGAAGTTATTCGACAATCTTAAGAAATGTTGCTTTTGCCAGGAGGAAGTGGTGTTCCTAAGCTATGTAGTTAGTGGAGGAGGCTTGCAAGTAGATGAAGAGAAGATCAAAGCAATCGTCGAGTAGCCAACTCCAACCACTTGTGTCAAAGTAAGAAGTTTCAATAGATTGGCATCGTTTTATAGGAGATTTATCAGGAATTTCAACACCCTGGCCATACCCCTTACTGAGCTAACAAGGAAGAAAATCAAATTTAGATGGGGATAAAAGGAGGAGAGAAGTTTTGTAGAAGTGAAGGAAAGATTGACTTCCGCTCCTGTACTAGCTTTGCCTGACTTTGAAAAGATATTTAAGCTAAAATGTGATGCATCAAGAATTGGTATAGGCGCTGTCCTAATGTAAGAAGGCTGACCAATTGCCTACTATAGCGAAAAGCTTAAAGGACCTCAACTAAACTGCTCTATGTATGACAAAGAGCTCTTGGCCCTCATTTGAGCACTATAAGTGTGGCAACATTACCAGTTATTGAGAGAGTTTATCATATATATCGACCATGAGTCCTTAAGGTACCTTTGAAGTCAAACCAAGTTATTAAAGTGACAAGTGAAGTAGGTTGAATTCCTTAAAGGATTCGATTTTGTGATAAAATACAAGCAAGAAAAGAGCAACGTAGTTGCAGATGCTCTTTTAAGAAGATACATGCTCTTGACCAAACTGCAAAGCAAATCGTTTGGATTTGCAAGTATCAAAGAGCAATATTCCTAGGACCCATACTTTGGCAATTTACAAATGGGAGGACAATGGACAAGTATCATATGGAAGATGGATACTTATTTCGAGGAGGGAAATTATGTATGCCGGCCTATTTACTAAGAAAGTTACTGATCAAGGAAGCCCATAATAGAGGACTCTCCAAACATTTTGAAGAGAGAAGAACATATGAGTTGTTAAGTAGACGATTGTTTTGGCTGAGAATATGATAAGATGTGCATCGAATTGTTGAGGGTTGTGCTACATATAAGAAGGCTAAGTGCCAAGCCAAACAAGGGAAGGAAATGTCTTTACTTACCCTGACGAAACCATGGACTGAGTTGAGTATGAACTTTATCCTCGGATTGCCAAGAAAGCCTAAAGCAAAGATTCCATAATGGTCATCACAGATAGATTCAGTAAGATGGCACACTTTGTACCTTACTCCAAGACTAATGACGTAGCTATTACTTCTCTTTTCTTATAAGAGATTGTTCAGTTATATGCTATGCCAAGAAGTGTAGTCCCGAACAGAGATCTTAAGTTCTTGAGCCATTTTTGGAGGACCTTGTGGCGACTGATGGGGACTGAACTACTATTCAGCATTTCCTATCACCCCCAAACTAATGACCAAACAGAGATAGTTAATCGTACTTTGGGATTACTACTCTAAGCTACAGTAGGCAAGAACTTGGCTAATTGGGATGTCTATTTGCCCATATTCAAATTCGCTTACAACCGAATAGTGTATGATACCACCAAATAGACTCCCTTTAAAGTTTTCTATGGTTTTAATCTCAAGTTGGCCTTCGATCATACCCCTATGCTTGTATCCGAGTAAGAAGACCCAAATGCGAGAGCACAAGCAAAGTCCCTACAACACATCTACGACAAAATTACTCAACAGATCGACTAAGTTGCAAAAAGAATACAAGAGAAGGCCAAGGGTAGGACGACAAGACAGTTTTAGCCTGGAGATCTGGTATAGCTACTCCTGAGTAAGGAAAGGTTTCCGAACAAAAGGAGGAACAAGCTATCTATAAAGGCTAAAGGACCCTTCAAAATCCTCTAGAAGATTAACGACAACGCCTACAGATTGGAGCTTCCAGAAGATTATGGGGTTTTAAACACCTTCAACATTGCCAACCTTAGTCCATATTATCCTGATGAAGAATTAAACAAAGGTTAGTCGAATTTGATCCCAAATCAAAATCAACTAAGAGGAAATGATAAGAATCAAGCTACTGAGCTTTTAACCTGCAACCGAACTTAAAGACTAGAGGGACTAATGAAGCAAATTCTCCTACTCTAACTAACTCTTGCCGAAGCCGAGTTACTCCTTACTGCTGATCAACTTTCTAAGTCATATCGAATGACTACCTATCTTTCAAAAATTATGTTATAAATGGAAGAACACCTTAACAACAGCCAGACTCCGTACACTTGCTCGGTCCTGTCCGACTTGACCCCTTACTTAGCAACATTACTCCCGAGAAGCCGAGAGATCCCATGCATAAACCACTCCTGTTTAGATAAGTCCATACCTACTTGATACCCCTACTAGACCACCCAACCAACTCATTCTGCTTTGTCTACATCATCCAACAGCACCACCAATACATTATTGCCATGTGTTCGAGACCACTTTTAGAATCTACTACAATAATCATTGCTTTTCCATGAATATTCATTTTTACCCTTTGTATACTTTATACACTACTTCTTTAGGACAATACACTTTTTGTCTTTTCTCTTTTAAATAGGTTACCCTAAATTCTCGAGTATAAATACCTCTTATACATGTGGCCACAACAGATGAGATTGTTGTTAATACACTAGATATTTTGCTTTCGTAAACATTGTTTATTTACTCTCATTTCACCCTTATCATAACCCTTAAGTAAAACTAGGTGGCAAATAACCTCACTGGACCAACTCATACATCATATTAAGTTGTGCTATGAGTCATTGAAAGTTCAATTGGTGTGTCATATCCCTTAGAGCTGTTCGTAGGTTTTGCTTACTTTTCCCTCATTTTTTTTGTCCTTCCCATGCATTTCCCTTCACCCTTTTTTAAGCTTTCGGTAAGCTTAGACCCATCGCTATGACTAACCTTATCTGTTTTTGGTTTCAATCCATATCACACCCCAAAAAGTGCGAGTCAAATTACCTAATGAAAGTATCTTGGTAGCTAAAGATAATTTTAACAACAAAGCACTTAAGAAGCTCTCAAAATGGAAGATGTTCTTTGACAGAGTCACCAATGTGTTTGAGTGTGGAATTGAGGCAATATTGATATCCCCTAAAGTTACACAATTCCTAATGGCTGTAAGACTCGCTTTCCTATATACTAACAATATTACGGAATATAAGGCATGTATTATGAGACTCAAAATGGCGCTAGATAAGGAGATATGGGAGTTAGAGGTATATAGAGATTCTTCACTGATTATTAGCTAAGCTCAGGGTGAATATAAGATAAAGGACCCTAAATTGGTGCCTTACCACTAGTACTTAGCCAAATTGGTAGACAGGTTCAAAGAGATTACATTCACATATGTACTAAGGACTTAGAACCAATTTACTAATGCTTTGGCCACCTTAGTATCCATGATTCAAATATCCAATGGAGCATAACTTCAGCCGCTTAAGATTGAAGTCAAAGAAAAGCTCGTTTTCAACCTGGTAATTAAGAATATACATGATGAAAAGCCTTGGTACCATAATATCAAGACATTCTTACAACAAGGTATATACCTTGATGAGGCTAAGAAGAAGTATAAGAAGATGATCAGAAGATTGGCCGCCTAATACTTGATGAGTGAATCTACCTTATACCAATGATCATTCAATGGTACACTCCTATAGTGTTTAGACGAAAGGGAAGCAAAGGTGTTGATGAAGGAAGTGTACGAGGGAGTATGTAGCCTCCACATGAATAACTACATACTCACTAAGAAGATCATGAGACTGGGATACTATTAGTCAACTATGGAGAGAGATTGCACCAAGCATATTAGGCACTGCCACTTATACCAAGTTTATGTGAACAAAGTAAATGCTTCACCTTAAGAATTACATATACTGTCTACGCTAAAGATATTTTCAATGTGGGGTATAAACATCATCGACCTAATCATTCCAAAGGCATCTAACAACCATCGTTTCATATTGGTTGCCATTGATTATTTTAGTAAGTGGGTTAAAGCCTCATCCTACTCAAGTGTTACCAAAGGGATAGTAGTCAAGTTCATTAAGAGAGCATTCTAGCTCTTTATGACACTCCAGAGATGACTATTACTATAAATACCCTATTTTTGCTCCCTTATAATTTTAGAGTTTTTAGAATAGAGTAAAAGAGTCATAATTTAGGAAAAAAGTACAAAAATAAAGAATTAGAAAAATAAAAAAATAGAAAATTTAGAAAAAAAATAAAAAAAAGTAGAAAATTTGGAAAAATCACAAAAATAAGAAAATTTAGAAAAAAAATAATAAAATAAAATAATTTTTTTAGATAATTTAAATAGAATAGGATTTTTTAGGCCTTAAATAAGAGAAGAGGGTTTTTTAAGCCTAAGTTTAGATTTAAATCTAGCTTAGATCGACCTAAATCATATATGCAATTTGATTGCATATATTGATAAGACATGGGCCAACAGCCTAATGATTCTACACTCTAACTTAACATGATATATGACTTAGAGATGTTGGGTTTAAATCTTACAACAGGCACAAAGTGCCTTTTATTTTTGTAAGAGCACTAACTGCCACATACCAGCTTATCACTAAGCCACATATCTATTGTTGATACGTGGCATCACTTAGTTGTGACCTCGAGCTAATGTGGCACCGTATGGTGCCACATCAACATCCCTCGATACATATCGTGCTACGTATCTGACACGTGGCATAATGATACGTCAACCTCTACCGTGTGTTCGACATGTGGCACAATGTCATTAGGTTGCTCAATTGATGTAGCGCCACATCAATAGCTCTCTCCCTCTGTTTCTTTCCTTTTTCTTTCCCTTTCCTAGACTTTCCTGCTCTTTCTCGTGTGAAACATGCCTTGCCTATCCACTTTGAAGCCATTTTTTATCAAGTTTTCGTCATGATTTCACCAAATTAATGGTGAAATCATAAAGGCCACATGGAGTACTACAAATTGATGCTCATAACCTGTCTAGATTCATTCGTTTACTATGTTGAATTTGCCTTCAAAGATTCGAATAAACTTTTGACTCAACTTTAGCTCTGTGTTCAAGTCCTTTGATTTAAGCTCCTAGACAATTCTTAAAGATTTTTATGGCCTAGAAAAGTAATAACAAAGTATATGGAAACATTTTTAATGAAAAATTTCAGCTAAATAACATCAATTTGTGTTCAATTCATTCAAACCCATTAAATGAATTTTTTTTTAATTTAATCCATTCCTAGACTTTCCTATGTTGAATTCATGCAATTCAGCTATAAAAAGGACCGTTGAAGATCAATTCCAAATCAGAAGCTTTCATCCTCGAATAGAAAAACCCACTCTTGAACTCTTAAGTTCACTCTCTATCTGTGACACACTCTCTCTCTATCCCCATTGTCGCTTGAACCTT